>JARVZY010011739.1:0-84462 GCA_030686995.1 Artemisia argyi
TTTGAGAAGGTTAGCTTATTATTGTTCATTTTCATAGCATATCTAATCTAGTTATAAGAAAACACAATATGTACTACATTATGGGCATAATAATAGGTTAGTAATGTTAATATGGGGTTGTTTTTTTGTGTAAAATAGTCGTAATAGAGTTAAATTGCTAGTGCAAACTTGTTGGTTAAAATTGCTCTAAAAATGTCCGTGTTACTTGCAAAACTGTTGCTATCACAGTGGGTTACAGGTCAAAATTGAATATATATTTTTTCTTGAAGTTATCTGAAAATAAAAAGATCAAGAACCTTATTAGAATAGGATTGTACTGATATAACTGATTGTACAAGATTACTGATTTAGTAGTTTGAGTACTTTATTAGCAGGTTTTAGTTCACAATTTAATGTTGCTGTGATTGCAGTTAATATATATGAAGTAAATATTTGTTCCAGAATTTGAACATTCACTGAATTGAATTGAGTCTGTAACACATGATGGTTTCATGGGACCTAGATAGCAGCACCTAAGTAGAATTGCCTTTGAATACATTTGGTGTAGTCTTGGTCTCCTGGACATCTTATGCTTCTTTATGCAAAACCATTTGAAATTGGTATTTAGTACCCCACTGAAACACATCAGTTAATTGAAAGGAATTGTACTCATATCTTTAATATTTATGATAAGTTGTTGCTTTTGTGGGCTACAATAGGTATTTAAAAATTCAAATGCGTTGTAATTGGTTTAAGTATTATTTTTTTTTTTTTAAGGTTGAAGTGCTAGAAAAATCTTTGAAAGACTTGGAGCAAGCGAGAGAGAAAGACAAGGAACTTTTTGATGAAGCTATAGAACAAGAAAGAAAGCTTAGCAAAGAAAATCTTGAGGCATTTAAGGAAGAAATGATGAAAGAAACAAATGAGAGGCTCGCCGAGGCTTTGGCACAATTGAAGGAGCAACCTCCTACTCCCCATTCCGCCTAAACATTTGTTGCTTAAGGTACACTTCATGTTTTATACACATTTTGTTTTGAAGTAGTACGGTAGATTTGGAAAACTTAGTGAATTATACACATTTTGTTAAGAAGTGGTCCATCCGGTAGGATTTGGTTTCTTATACTTCGTGTAATTCACTTTTGGTTTAGAAGTTGTACGTTAGGTAGGATTTGAAAAACTATGTAATATGATATTTGAATGTTCGGCTAATTATTAATTTGCGTTTCAATTGCGTGTTCGGAAGTATTTAGTTTTGGATATTTGTATATTACGGAAAAATTAGCTAAATGCATTTTTATATATAAAAATGCATTTTTTATTTGTAACGGAATTATTTCGGTGACACTCCATTGAAAACTCGTTACAATTTTACACCGTTTCATATCCGTTGCAATTGCATACCGTTGCAAAATCCATTCCTACTTTTTGTCATTGCAAATCTATTGCAAAGTTATTCCGTTGCAATTTCATAGCAAACTTATTCCGTTGCAATCTCGTACCAAATTTTATCCGTTGCAATTTCTTTGCGATATCTACCGTAACAAAACCGTAGAAAAACTGTTGGAATATGATCCGTTGCAAAATAGGTTGCTAATTTTGAACAGATTTTCCTTGGTTGGAAAGCCGTTGCAATATTTTTAGCCCCGTTAGAAATCCGTTGCAACTAAAATTTCCATGGAGCATTAATGCTACGGTAGGAATCCGTTGCAAATCCGTTGCAAATGGCCACTTGCAACGGATTTGCAACGGATTCCTACCGTAGCATTAGCCCTGTTGTGTTGTAGTGGTTGTGGTGGTTATGATTGGTATACGAAACTATTTAATGGGTGGTGAGTGACCGGTCAAACAAAAATTAGGATCCGGTGTTGGAAAGTTTGTAACATTTTGTTTGCGTCGGGATTTTAGTATTTTGGTTTTGAGAGTTTGTTTAGACACTATGTGAGATGAGAAGATTATAGTAAGATTAGTTTGAAATTATGCATAAAATAAAAGTAATGGGATGTTTATAAGGTAAGCTATTAAAACTTTTAAAAAATTCTTTTATATATAATAAAGTAACCTAACCGTCACATTTTTAGCCATTGGGTTTGTTTTGAGTGTGCAATGAATCATTTGAAATTAGGACCAACTTTTTTTTTTTTCCTTTTGTATAGAGGAAGGGACTCATTCCGATGTCATGCTCAGTGTGTTCCAAGGTCTTTACGAGGGATATTTATGAAGATTATATTGTATCGTGTGCTAGTATTATTGGATTTAAACATAGGCGTAACATGGTGCGCAATAACCTTGTGGACATCTGTGTTCGGTTGGCGATTTTAGCTCATAAATAAGTTGATATCGGGCTTGGTGGAGGACGAGACAAACTCTTACGTTTAGCTGAAATGTTGCTCTACTCTTATGACGGATGGCTTAATGTACGTGTGCATCTGATAGGGTCATCACCATTGACGAAAACAGGTATGGTTGATTTTGTGCATGCTCGTGCGGTGATTGTATATGGTTTTCTCCCCTTTGCATTCTATTATTTTGGGAAACTTGAGAATGATGTGGTGACCTTACTGAAGCGGATCCAAAAATTCTCTATGGCTCAAGATATTGGGGAACGTATTATTGTTCATATGGTTAGTAGGATTAACTTTGTCATAACTACAGTAGTGAGGGCTCAAATAGTATCTGCTTTTCACTAATTTTGTCATAATAATTTTATGTGAGGACAAATGATACAAGTTCATACCATTTACTTTTTCTATGTCTGGGGAATTAGATACGAAGACTTTAGATACACTTTCAAGTATTAAGTCTATTTTTATTAGCCACTCAAATAATGTTAAGATTGACACTTTTATCTTTTATAGATTAAGTTTTTATATTCAAAAAAGAGTGTGAGCATAACTTGTGTCTAAACTCTTATCTAAATTTAGAACTTTTACAACAACAATGACAACAACAATAATAGTAATAATTTAACGTTCTGTTACAATTAAAAAGCCAACATCATATACACGTAATGTCTTCATACACTAAACTTTAGCACAATGCAAAAGCAAGTAGTTTTCTAAAATGTTTAGTTTGAACTAGTTACATGTTGCTTAAACTATTTTAATTTGGTAGGAAATTAATCAAAATAATAGAAATAAAAAGCCAAAGAAAGAGTATGATCCATAACTTTGTACTGTAATATACTGTGTACTTGATCAAAATACGGAGAAAAAGAAAAAAAACGAATATAAACAAAGAAAAAAAATCAGTGATGAAAGCTAAGTAGGGGCGGGCATAGTTTGGTTTGGCTAAAACCAAAACCGAATCGAAAATATTTGGTTTTTTGCTTTTTAAAATCCGGTCGGTTTCAGTTTATCCTAGATTCGGTTTTTGGTTTATTTTTGGTTTTTATTACTGTATATTTTTTTTTTCCATTTTTATTTCGTTTATTGTTGTTTGATCTTTCAATGGTCGAATTTCTAATGCAACATAAAATCAAACTTCAAGTTTTAAGAACAAGAAACACAAAATAATAACAATAAGAAACTATTGATTTAATTCTCACTAACTATGAAATTTAACAAAAGGTTTTTACATGGGCTTAGCAACATCAGATAATACAACATTGGTAGTTTATACATTTTTCATTTAGTTCTTAAGTTTCATACATAATACTTCTTAAGTTTCATTTTCAATATTTATTAAAAATAAACGTCAAGTAGCGTATTTAATTATGTTTTAGTCTTTAGAAATTTTTGTAAGATGTTTGAATATTAAATGATTGCTATATTGTGAAGCTTAACAAACAAAGTTCGAAAACTAAAAGTCTTAGAAACCGCTGCAAAAGCACGGTCCCATTTTTACTCTGCCTCTACATTTAGTTATGTCAAATGTGACGGCTGAGAGGTCCATGTGATGCCAAGTTAAGGTAGTAGGCCATTATATTTGCAAGTGACTCTTCATGCATGAATGCTCATTAGGGTTTAATCATCACTAAATGCTCTTAAAGTCACATGGATTACTACAAATAAAGTAGCAATATATGGAAACACTGTTCGGCTTAATTCTATTTAAACTCACAAGATAAAAAACACGTTTATTTTTCAAACATTTTTACATTTTACGCGCATGGAAGAGCTGATTAATGCACTCTTAGATATGATTCACACAAACCTTCAAGTTTCAAATTCTCAACATATATAATATAAATGCAAACATGGAGAAATTAATAACTAATGACTTAGAATTTTCGTATTTGGTGTAATGACTTATTTAACCCATACTTACTTCAAAGAGCGACAATAGGACGACAATTTTTCTACAGGAACCTTCTCAACATCGTCACGAATGCCCAAATCTTTATTCTCTCTCTTTGAAAAAGATCGTGGAATAGCCGTTAATAACCGCTGAATAATCTCATCAATTCCATCTTGTACGTCAGTCGAACCTGTTCGACGAACCATGTTCGCTTGACTGCTCCTCCCTTGGTAATTTTTATTACTGCTCCATAGACCAGTCTTACAGTAAAGTGCAAAATCTTCACAGTTATTATTCATCAAATCATACTCTTCATACCCATTTTCATACAGATAATTAGCCCTGTGTATCACTTCTTCCGGTGGATCTGATCTTGCAGTGGTGCATGTTCCGCCTCTAACTTTGGCAAGAAGGAATTCGCGACTTGCTTGGTATTTAAATCGGTATAGAAACCCATTTTTGATGAAGCAGTCAATACAAGACACCCTTACTCCACTTCCAGTTACTTTCTCCAACCCACAATATTTAGCGTTCAGGCAAGGAATATTTAGCTTTTTATCGCCCACAGCACTTGAGCTCCCTACTGAAAAACGAAGACTTCCACGTTTTGTGTTCACAAAATTAATAACTTTGCCTTCTCCTATAAAAATGCCTGCATGTGTCTCAAACAAACTAATTTTAATTACGAAGTACTACTAGTTAAGAGTGAATAAAGACAAACACTTACGAAGTACTACTAGTTAAGAGTGAACTAACCGTGGTGACTATATACTTGTTTCCTCCAAGTATATATATGGTCTCCTTCATTAAGCTCGGATCTCTCGATTTTCTGTGAAAATAGGTCCATTGGTATCAGCTAAATTTGTTCACGTACACTGAGGCTTAGATGTGGTCTATATAAGAATTACATGGAGGAAAAAGAAATGAAAAGTCCCTTTAATATTTTGAACAAGGGGTTCACTACAAGAAAAAGACGCAACACCCATGAAATTTTGGGAAATTTTCGAAGGAAATTACCTACGGAATTCCTAGAATCTTGTATTAGTCCATGTTAATTAAGTCAGGATAACGTAGGACCGTAGGAGACCCTCAATCAATATACACCATTCGGAGTTAAACATCATTAGATCATTATTGCATAAAATCAATTTTCTGAAGCTGAAAGCGATACGATCAATCCATCATTGGAATCCCATACACTCAATTCATGATCTCCCAAACAATTACATTTATGGGCAAAAGCTTGTGGAGCTTACATGGAACATATAATGGAAGCACATATATGTTACCTTTATTCATATCACTAGTACAAAGACAACCTCCGGCGTCGACTTTTTTTTAACCGTGACGTCGGCACCATACCTTCTCGACGTCATGTCGTCGGCAGCAACTAGTCGACAGAGCCGCGTCGGCAACGTCCCTACCGACGAATGACGCCGACGACAGTGTGGGACCCACATGATTTTTGGTCAAACGAATGGGGTTGTCCGACATTTTGTTACCGACGTCAGGTCGTCGGTAATGTAATAATTATTTAACGCATTAATTAGATTAACTTAATATAGTCAACGAAAGTCAAAATTTTTTTGTAAATGGTGCCGACGACATATAGTCAGTACCGTTTGAAATTAGTCACCATGTGCGTTATTATGCCGACGACCTGTAGTCGGCACCGTTTGAAAATAGTTAATATGTGTATTATATTGCCGACGACATGTAGTCGGCAAGAAGTTATACTACAGCTGCACAGCAGCCTGCGAAGCTGCCTTGCCCAGATTTTTGCCGCAAAATTGTGCAGCAAAAATCTCCCAATTCCAGTTTCATGTCTTGCTCTCATAACAACACATTCCAACACAAAACAATGGCTAAAACGGCTATAAAGTTTATAACGGCTAAAACGGTTATATATAACCACTAAACAATTAATAAACTGTACAAAACGGCCATAAACTTTATAACACCCTCAAAATACATCATAAAGTTTATAAAACGGGTGTTATAATCGCTAAACGTAGCTACTATATCTACAAATGTTGCAATATCCTAAGTGTTCAAAGATAATAAGATTGGGGTCGTCCGGACATAGTTCCAAAGACAAAACAACACAAAATAATACCTCTACAGCCCATCGTCGTCATACAGCCCCTCGTCGTCATCCTGATCATCATCAGAACTCCCGCTGCGAGAGCCACTCCCGCTGCGAGAGCCACTCCCGCTGCCAGAGCCACTCTCGCTGCCAGAGCCACTCTCGCCGCCTGAGCCCTTCGCGGGAGCGCCTGCGCCGCTCCCAGTGCCGCCTCCAGCTGCATGACGAGAGCCACTCTGGCTAATAAACGCCTCCCATGTTGGGTTTGTCGAGACAAAACGTGTCAACAACTCAAGCTGCTTCTCAGTTTTCTTGGCTTTCTTTCTTTCTTTCTCCTTCTCTTTCTTAGCTTCATCCACTATCGTTTTAAATTCATCAATATTCTCCTGAGCTTCAGCAAGCTTCCTGTCAAGCTCGGACGTACCTATAAACTAAATAATCAAAATTTAAAAACGGTCATTTCAATACATAAGATTATCCATCTTTAAATACCTATAAACGAAATAATCAAAATTTAAAAACGGTCATTTCAATACATAAGATTATCCAACTTTAAATACCTGGTGGAGCTGGAGGCGGCAAGTCTACCCGTGGCCTCTTCAAGAAGGGTACCACCTTGCCGACGCCGGGTATATGGCCACGCTGCTTGCCCCCGATTACCCGAGCAAATATCTCCTCCTCCGTGAGGCACGGCTCGTCTGCCGGCATATCGGATCTAGGCTCCCGTAGTTGGACCATCTCTTCCTGTGTAGTTGAAAAAAAATGAGAAAATTAATATATTAGTCGGGTTAATTACTAGATTATGTTTCAATAAATCACTAAGTGCGTGTTTGGAAAAAATAAATAAATAAATAAATAAATAACGATACTTACAAACCGAGAACAAGCCTCGTCCTGCAACCAAACACCATTCTTGAAGTGGGTGTCAAGATAGGTATCGAACAGGGACGGATACCGGTGGTCCTCGCTGTTCTCGAACTGTATAAATATATACACATGCATATAGGATGAAACAAATTAAAATGACTAATCAAACACCATATATATTTTATTTAGTATAAATACTTTTAATTAATATATTATTAAAATTAAATAATCTTATAAAAATAAAATGTGTCTTACATATTCGTGTCGAGATGCGGCAAATGATTTCGAACCGTGGCGGCTGAGAATCTTGTTCTTCTTTCTATTCTCTTTGTTCACAGTCGATCGTGTCTGGGCCTTCTCCGTCATGTACTTGTTGACATACTTGTTCCACTCAGCCGGCTCCAAGTTCGGAGGAGGATTTCTTCTGATCTCGTCCACTCTCGCAGCCCCACCCTTTCTCGTAAAGTAATCGCGTTTCAGATCATGTTTATTGTCACGGTATCGGGTAGCGAAATATGCTGTGAGCGCCGACCGAATGGTCTCCCACTCCGGTCTGGTCTTGTGGCGCTCCAAATTGAACATACGCTGCAATTAAATATAGTTAAAATTAATATAAAGATATAAATAAATAAAAAAATGTTAATAAATGTACACATTCAAATAATTAAATATAAAGATATAAATAAATAAACAAATTTAAATAAATATGCACATTTAAATAAATAATTACGGTAACATAACAATATATATAAAAGGAAAATGAAATAACTGGCCCCGACGCTTGGAAGGAAGTTAGCCGTCAGCTTCGGTTCTATATCGTACCAGGAGTCATAGTGTAGCGGCAGCTGTCGAATTAGCTCGCCGACGTAATTGCCAAAAAATCCAATGTTGTCATAAAGTCACAACCCGGGTACAGAGGCTGGTTGGAACTTGCAAGTAACTCTTCATACTCGTTACGCAGAGGAAGTGTCGCTGCTTGAGTAGGCTCGTTACTTGTCTCGCCAATATTTTCGTGAGTCGGCTCATTATTCGAAGGAATATCAAGAATAGCATTTTGATCATTATTCGGAGGAATATCAAGAATATCATTTAGGCACGCACCCATGTCACTCATCTCACGTTGTGTTGTGTTATCAAGAATATCATATTGATCATTATTCGGAGGATCCGGTTCACCGTGATCCTTCCATTGTGTATAAGTTGGGTCCCACCCATTTTGACCTATGTGGTATTTAAGACCTTCGAGAGATACCCATGGAACATTACAACAACGACGACACAGACATTTTATTTTTTCGGAATTATTCAATAACGGTTTGCAATGATGGAGGAAGGCGGCAAGACCATCAAGAAATTCTTTTGAACCACGATGATCTATACGGGTCCAACTCTTATCAATTATCATAACTGCATTTTTATGATGCAATCGGTTATTATATGCACTTAATTAATGATTACGAGTTGTTTTGTTCACCTAGCGCAACTATGGAAGGCAATCCTAACCCACTCTTTGAATGATTCGTCCCATATATGAATATGTATAACTGATTTACTATTTGAGAAAATTTCGGCAGCATTTCCTCTCAACTCCCCAAATATGTGCATTAAGATGGACATATTCGTAGGAGTAAAGGAGAAACACTGTCGAAATAATCTCAAATAGTAAATCAGTTATACGCATCCATATCCTAAATGAGACAAAACATTCAAAAAGCAGTCCCAAACAGGGGACTTTCCGAAATTAATTTCTAATAAATTAATTCCGGACAGGTTTTCTATAGGATGATTAACTTCGGACGGGGACTTTCCGAAATTAATCACTAAAATCCTAAAACATTCACAAAAGTCTAACAATAGCATATATTTTAAGTTAAACAATTAGAATATAAACAATTATGAAATATAAGCCGAAAACAAAACAATATAAGCCGAAAACCAAACAATTAAAGTTAAACAATTATATAGTTACTAACAAACACACTCTAAAATCACACTATTTTTTTTCTTTCTTTTACAAGTTTAATATTTGCAACCTTCGAAATATCCTACTTAATACATACCTTGGTTGTGTCGTTAAAACCAACCAAAAAACTAACCAAACGCAATATCCTACTTAATACTTAATCCGTAAACTAATACTTAATCACATTTCACAATCCGCAACAATTAATCCCTTTTATATCAAAACCTAATATTGTTGACATAAATAATGTATGAAAACGTTATTTATATTTTTCGATATCTCTATATTTTGACGATCACAAAATGTAAACTCGTCAATCGTTTGATTACTACGTAAACAAGTATTAAGCTAGTTTATATCATATCCAACTTAATCACTTAAGGTATGAATAAACAAGTGCTTAATACATCTCATGATCAAAGGGGTATTTAATTAACTAATACAAAGTTTATTTAATTATATAATCTTATTATATATTTTTGAAAAACACTTTTGGTATTAAGGAAAAATGTTTTAATCATACTAAATATATGATTTCAAATATTTAACCAAAATCAGTTAGTTTTTCACCAAATAAACTTTCCCCACTAAAAGACAAGTTTTCTGGCCGTTACAGTTGGGCGGCCCCCTTAATTACAAGGGGCGGTCCCCTTAATTTTAAGGGGGCCGGCCATGCTTTAAGGGGACCGGCCAGGCTCCCCTGTCAGAAACTGTCAGATTTCTTCCCCTATAAATACCACCTTAATTCTGGAATTTTTCCTCACCTTTTGCACGAAATTTTCAGATCTACAATCATCTAAAACCCATCAAAAACCCTTTGATCATTTGTATATTAATCCTTGTTTCAAGTGATTCAATCCCTCATCATCCATTCTCATTCTAAGTGCAAAAGAAGAACTCTCTACAACCAAGTTCAAGAAGTGTTGAAGAGTTGTTGTGTATAGTGTATATATATATATTCATTTGTGAATATTGTGTTGTGCATGCTATTATTTGTTTAGAAGATATAGAAGTTGTGTAGATAGTAGAAGTTGATTAGTAGTGAAGTAGGATAGTTGTGAAGATTGGTGTGTAGAAGAAGGTGTGTAGAAGATTGGTGTGTAAAAGCTAGGTGTGAAGAAGATTGGTGTGAAGATTGGTGTGAAGATTGGTGTGAAGATTGGTGTGTAGATTGGTGTGTATATTGGTGTGTATATTGGTGTGTACGGTTTTCTCCGCCATAAGGGAGCTTGTTGATATAGTGAAGAAAACTCTCGAGTTAGGTGCTCGGGGAGTGGAGTAGGGCAAGGAGGGTGCCTTGTAGCCGAACCACTATAAATCGCTTGTCTCTCGGTTTGATCTTTCCATCTTTCACTTATTTCATTACTTACATAATTATTGCTTCATAGTATATATACTTAGTGTTGTTCATATTGTGTATAACTAGATTTCATATACCATCGAATCTATATTTTATAAATCAACGAAAACTTTTAAACAATTTGTTTTATAACAATTAAAACGACGTAAAACTATTCAACCCCCCCTTCTAGTTTTCCACAATTGGTATCAGAGCCACGTCTAGCAAGAATTTTAAAATATATTGTATTTTAAAACTTGTAACGATCTATGGAATCTTTAAAATATTTAGAAGGGCAATCTATGCAAAGACCACCACTATTTGAAAGTGATGGATTTTTATATTGGAAAAATAGATTCGAAACGTATGTGAAATCAAAAGATCTTGATCTTTGGCATATTATTACCTTTGGTGATTTTCCCCCTATTCAATATAATGTTGAAACTAAAATGGATGAAATTGTAGCTTTTGAAAAACAAAATGATGATTTGAAAAAGAAACTAGCAAAAAATAATGAGGCAAAAATGGTTATTTATAATGCGTTACCACGCAAAGAATATGAAAGAATTTTTATGTGTAAAACCGCAAAAGAAATTTGGGATTCTTTACTAATCACTCACCAAGGTAATAGCCAAGTCAAAGACAATAAAATAGATCTTCTTGTACAACAATATGAACAATTTACGATTCCGGAAGAGGAATCAATTGATAATGCTTTTACTAAGTTTAACACTATCATCACAAGTTTAAAAGCACTTGATGAGACATTTTCTAGTAAAAATTGTGTTAGGAAATTTCTTAGGGCATTGCATCCAAAATGGCGAGCTAAGGTCACGGCAATTGAAGAATCAAAGAACTTGATGACGTTATCACTAGATGAACTAATTGGCAACTTGAAGGTTCATGAAGAAATCATAAGAAGAGATTCGGAAACGGTCAAAGTCAAGAAAGAACAAATCAAATCCATTGCTCTAAAAGCCAAAAAGGAACCTAGTGATGATGATGATTCAAGTGACGAAAGTGAAGACGAAGAATATGCAATGGCCGTAAGAGAATTCAAGAAATTTTTCAAGAGACGAGGAAGATTCACTAGATCATCACATGACGATAGAAAATCGTTCCAAAGAAATAGAAGTGACAATTACGTGAAAAGAAAATGCTTTAGATGTGGAAGTCCAAATCATCTCGTTGGTGAATGTCTAAAGCCGCCGAGTTATGATAATCAAGGTGCATTTGTTAGTAGAACATGGAGTGATAGTGACAAAGAAGAAGTGGAAAAACCAAGAGAAGAAAAGTGTTTCATGGCAAAAGCAACCGACGAAATATGCCTTGGAATTGACTTGGAGCCTGACGAATGGATCAAGGATAGTGGATGCTCAAGGCACATGACAGGGAACCGAAAGCTATTCTCTACATATAAGGCATACAACGGAGGTAACGTTATCTTTGGTAGTGACTTGCGTGGAAAAATTATTGGCAAAGGTACGATTTCTCAAGACTCACTTACTATTGAAAATGTTGAACATGTTAATAATTTAACATATAACTTACTTAGTGTAGGCCAAATATGCGATAATAAATGTAAAGTTATCTTTTCCGAAGAAGATAGCAAAATAATTAAGAATGGAAAAATTATAGGTAGAGGTGTTAGGAAAGGAGGTGTATATGTTATGAAACTAGGAAACAAACCTGAAGATAGGATATGCCTAACGACCCTAGACGAAAACTCCACATTGTGGCATAGGAGATTAGGACATGCTAACATGCAACAAATACAATCTTTGGCCTCTAAGGAATTAGTTAGAAACTTGCCTAATCTAAAATATGACAAACATTTTTGTGATGCATGTAAAGTTGGAAAACAAGCTCATGCTAGCCACAAAGCTAAGAATATAGTATCCACTACTAGGTGCCTAGAATTATTACATATGGATCTTTTTGGTCCATCTGCTGTGCGGAGCTATGGAGGAAACAAGTATACCTTAGTAATAGTAGATGACTACTCACGATACACGTGGACTAGGTTTTTAAGTGACAAAACCCAAGCCTTTGAAAAATTCGAAATATTTAGCAAAATGATTCAAAATAAGTTAGGATGCTCAATAGTTGCCATTAGGACGGACCATGGAAGGGAATTTGATAACGAAGTACAATTCGGAAAATATTGTGAGTTAAATGGAATATCTCATAATTTCTCCGCTCCTCGTACTCCTCAATCAAATGGGGTAGTAGAAAGAAAAAATAGGTCACTACAAGAAATGAGTAGAACTATGTTAAATGAACAATCCATTCCACAAAAATTTTTGTGTCACGCCGTAGATACATCGACTTATATTCTAAATAGGGTATCAATTAGAAGAATTCTAGGAAAAACTCCTTATGAGTTATTAAGAAATAGAAAACCTAACTTAAGCTACTTTAGAGTATTTGGAAGTAAATGCTATATCTTAAACACTAAGGACTACCTCACTAAGTTTGATCCAAAGTCATATGAAGGAATATTTTTAGGATACTCACAAAATAGTAAAGCATATATAATACTTAACAAACACTCAATGAAAGTAGAGGAATCACTAAATGTAACATTTGATGAAACACCACCACCTTCTAAAACGCTACCTTTAGAAGATGATAATTTAGTCGAAGAAGAAGCTATTGAGGTTAGTAAAACAAAACCCATAGGAAATGACAATGAAGAAACTCACTTAGAAAATAACGAAATCGTTAATATTAAAGAATCTAGATCACATCCTTTAGATAATATAATAGGACATCTTAACCAAAGAACCCTTAGGTCACAAGCCCAAGATAAAAACAACTTCTTTTGTTTCCTCTCAGCAATAGAACCTAAGAATATTAGTGACGCTTTAAAGGATGAAAGTTGGATTATAGCTATGCAAGAAGAATTAAATCAATTTAAGGCAAATGATGTTTGGGAACTAGTCCCAAATCCAAAGGATATGACCATCATAGGAACCAAATGGGTATATAGAAATAAGTTAGACGAGAATGGAATAGTTACTAGGAATAAAGCTAGGTTAGTTGCCCAAGGTTATAATCAACAAGAAGGAATTGATTATGATGAAACTTATGCCCCCGTAGCTAGACTAGAATCAATTAGGATATTACTTGCCTATGCTTGCGCCCTAGATTTTAAGTTATTCCAAATGGATGTGAAAAGTGCATTCCTTAACGGTTTTATCAATGAGGAGGTATATGTGGCACAACCTCCAGGATTCATTGACTTCGCAAAACCTGATTATGTTTATAAGTTAAAGAAAGCTTTGTATGGACTCAAACAAGCTCCCAAAGCTTGGTATGATCGATTAAAAGCTTTTCTTATTAAACATGATTATTCCATGGGAATGGTAGATAACACTCTTTTCACTAAAAGGAAAGACCCTAATCTCATCATTGTTCAAATATATGTTGATGACATTATATTTGGATCGACTTGTCAAGACATGTGTGATGAATTTGCCAAAATCATGCATGATGAGTTTGAGATGAGTATGATGGGTGAACTTAACTTCTTCCTAGGATTACAAATAAAACAATTAGAAGATGGAATATTCTTTAACCAATCTAAGTACATTAAGGAAATGCTTAAGAAATTTGGCCTAGAAGACTCAAAACCCATAAAAACACCCATGTCTACGGAGGTAAAGCTCACAAAGGACGATGAAGGTGAGTCCGTAGATAACTCCAAGTATAGAGGAATGATAGGTAGTTTACTATACTTGACGGCAAGTAGACCCGATATCATGTTTAGTGTCTGCCTTTGTGCCCGTTTTCAAGAGGATCCCAAAACCTCTCACCTAGAAGCGGTTAAGCGTATCTTCCGATACATTAAAGGCACTATACACTTAGGATTATGGTATCCTAAGGAATCCGGCATAGAAACCATTGTATATGCGGATTCGGATCATGCGGGAGACTACGTAGATAGAAAGAGCACTAGCGGTATTTGCACGTTTATGGGATGTTGTCTAACGTCTTGGTTTTCGAAGAAGCAAACCGCTCTTGCTATTTCTACCACCGAAGCCGAATATGTAAGCGCCGGAAAGGCATGTCAACAAGCACTATGGATGAAACAAGCTCTCATAGACTATGGCATTAGGTTAGAAAATGTCCCCATTATGTGCGATAACAAAGGTGCGATAGATTTAAGTAAAAATCCGGTGCAACACTCTAGGACTAAACACATAGAAATACGTCACCATTTTCTTAGGGATAATGTACAAAAAGGAAATATATCTATAGAAAAGGTTGCATCGGAAGATAACATTGCGGATATATTCACAAAACCCCTTAAGCGTGAATTATTCAACCACTTGCGTTTAGGATTAGGAATGATGGAACAAGTTGACTAAATTATATTGAAATATTTCAAATTAATACTTGCATGAAATTTATTTTTCTCCCATTTCATCTTTTCTGAGTCTAGGAATCTATTTCGCACAAAACTAAAGATTGGGAAAATTTATTTTCTTTGCATAATTTTTTTTAAAAAAAAAAACTCAATCAATTTTCTCTAAAAATTATTCTCACAATCTAGGAACCCCATGAAAACCATTTTCCTTGCATTGTTGACTAATTCTAATTCAAAAAAAAAAAAAAAAAAAAAAAAAAAAAAAAAAAAAAAACATTATATTTCAAAATCATGCATAAACTCTCACATAAATTGTCAAGGTATATAATCTAATATATATCTTTGACACTCATGATCGAGCAAAAATTGAATCAAGGAGATTATTTGGATTGTTTCTTAGGATCGCTATTTCTTTTTGCTTCTAGGAGTCGAAACAATCACAACTCCACATTTGTTGCATATAGACACTCACTAGGACAAATTCACTAATAATAGTGTCATCTTGATCCATCACTAGTTTTTCCACTCACTAAGATCCTTGCCTTCAATCTAAGATAGGTGCCTTAGGAAGATTAAGTGTGCTTGCCTTTGTTTACCTCCTATTGCTTATTATGTGTTGATTATTTGCTCCTTTGCTTATGTGTTTTTGCATGTATGCTATATCTTGATTAGATTAGATGCTATATTGCCTAAAGGAATTGAACTTGCTTGAATCTAAGTCCAAAAACACAACCATTTTGCAAATTTTTTGCTAAAAACCCAATTTTGGCAATCTGGAAATCACCAGATGGGCGGCCCCCTTAATTTTAAGGGGACCGCCCCCTAATTAAGGGGACCGGCCATCTGATGGTCGGGTTTACAGAATCTTTTCTGCTTTTTAGCCCATTTCAACCTACATTTCCCATTTTTCACCAACACATTTTGTCCTAATCCTCCAAACAAACTTTATCCATCCTTAAACACACAAATCTTACACTATAAATATCCCCAATCCTCAAAGCTCTCCATTCATCCCACCATGAACTCTCCAAACAAAACAAAATCAAAAGCCTCAAGGCTAGCAAGGATGACGGAAAAACCCGTTTGGCGACGAAAAAGTCCTCGAAACAAATCTATCATCACAAATGTAGTTGGAAATCATTCCTCACCACCAACCTCTTATTTCCCAAACTTTGTATCAAACCAACAAAGGCATTCATTTGATCCACTTTACAAACCACACAACATTGGCCAAACATCTTCCTTCAAGCCAAACTACACCTCTCAACCTCCAACAACTTATAATGATCCATGCAAGTTTGATGAACCATCAAACTACAATTCCAACTACTCAAACCCAACTCATCCATACCAAACCTATGATCCCCTCCACATTGCCACGGAAAAACAAAGGTTCCGTGATGAAATAAACCAAATCCATGATCTTAGTGATCTCCTTGCTATGCATCTTGCACAACGCAACAAAGGGCTACCTCCATCATCACCCTATGCAAATTGCCTTCCCCACTCTCTTAACTTGGATCAAGTTACAAATCACACTCACTTTTGCCCTTGTTGCATATTCCTTCAAAAACAAATCCTCTACTTGAGTGAAGATATTTCTTGGATTGAATATCTTCTCACTCGTAATCATCCAATACCACCCTTAACACGATACAACATCGTGAGATCCACTTCTTCCGCTCCATGCAACACCCCATATCCACCTCAATCAAATATCTAAGCTCCATGCTTTTGTTTTCCTTCAAGCAAATAAAACAAATCAACCATGGGTTGCAAGCAAGTCCAAGTGCTCTCTTAGGCAATATAGGACTATATCTTTTCTTTTGTTTTAGTGTAATCAATATGCTACAAGCATATTGAATGTTGTTATGCTAATTATTTCTATCATGCTTGAATGAATCTATTTTTATTTGCATAATTGTTGCTTTTGCATATATATGTGTGTTGCTCTCTTCAAAATATTTTTGTAGCCAAGATTCCAATTGCTTGTTCCCTTTGTGCTCTCAAACGAGGGGGAGCATACATCAAGGGGGAGTTCTCTACCCGTTTAAACTTCTTTCACGAAGATTATTCGGCCTAACCTTTTTGATGCTCACAAAAAGGGGGAGAAGTGATATAAACTCACTCTAATACTTGTATATAGACTAATTTTCGACTAATGAGTTTAAATTTTGTAATCATCAAAAAGGGGGAGATTGTTGACATAAATAATGTATGAAAACGTTATTTATATTTTTCAATATCTCTATATTTTGACGATCACAAAATGTAAACTCGTCAATCGTTTGATTACTACGTAAACAAGTATTAAGCTAGTTTATATCATTATATCCAACTTAATCACTTAAGGTATGAATAAACAAGTGCTTAATACATCTCATGATCAAAGGGGTATTTAATTAACTAATACAAAGTTTATTTAATTATATAATCTTATTATATATTTTTGAAAAACACTTTTGGTATTAAGGAAAAATGTTTTAATCATACTAAATATATGATTTCAAATATTTAACCAAAATCAGTTAGTTTTTCACCAAATAAACTTTCCCCACTAAAAGACAAGTTTTCTGGCCGTTACAGTTGGGCGGCCCCCTTAATTACAAGGGGCGGTCCCCTTAATTTTAAGGGGGCCGGCCATGCTTTAAGGGGACCTGCCAGGCTCCCCTGTCAGAAACTGTCAGATTTCTTCCCCTATAAATACCACCTTAATTCTGGAATTTTTCCTCACCTTTTGCACGAAATTTTCAGATCTACAATCATCTAAAACCCATCAAAAACCCTTTGATCATTTGTATATTAATCCTTGTTTCAAGTGATTCAATCCCTCATCATCCATTCTCATTCTAAGTGCAAAAGAAGAACTCTCTACAACCAAGTTCAAGAAGTGTTGAAGAGTTGTTGTGTATAGTGTATATATATATTCATTTGTGAATATTGTGTTGTGCATGCTATTATTTGTTTAGAAGATATAGAAGTTGTGTAGATAGTAGAAGTTGATTAGTAGTGAAGTAGGATAGTTGTGAAGATTGGTGTGTAGAAGAAGGTGTGTAGAAGATTGGTGTGTAAAAGCTAGGTGTGAAGAAGATTGGTGTGAAGATTGGTGTGAAGATTGGTGTGTAGATTGGTGTGTATATTGGTGTGTATATTGGTGTGTACGGTTTTCTCCGCCATAAGGGAGCTTGTTGATATAGTGAAGAAAACTCTCGAGTTAGGTGCTCGGGGAGTGGAGTAGGGCAAGGAAGGTGCCTTGTAGCCGAACCACTATAAATCGCTTGTCTCTCGGTTTGATCTTTCCATCTTTCACTTATTTCATTACTTACATAATTATTGCTTCATAGTATATATACTTAGTGTTGTTCATATTGTGTATAACTAGATTTCATATACCATCGAATCTATATTTTATAAATCAACGAAAACTTTTAAACAATTTGTTTTATAACAATTAAAACGACGTAAAACTATTCAACCCCCCCTTCTAGTTTTCCACAAATATACTAAACTACAACAAAGCATAAAAATTAAAAAAAAAAAAAAAAAAAAAAAAAAAAAAAAAAAAGGAATACATACTGTCTCGGCTACTGTATCGGCTGTGGCTCGGCTGTGGTATCGGCTGTGGCTCGGCTGTGGTATCGGCCTATAATAAAAGAGAGCAACAATTAATATATATCAAAAGTTTAAACAAAAAACTGTTGTCGGCGACATGTCGTCGGGATACCAAAAGTTAATAAAAAAAATAAAACGAGGTACATTACCTGCTGTCTTGGTTGTCTCGGCTCTCACCCTCGGCTCTCGCTCTCGGCTCTCACCCTCTTTACCTGCTGTCTTAGATAATAACAAAAAATAAACAAAAATTAAAAAATTAATAAACAAAAAATAAATTAACAATAATAATAACAAAAATTAACAACAATAATAACAATTAAATTAATAATAATAACAAAAATTAACAAAAATTATAAAAAATTTTACCTGCTGCTGTTGAAGAAAGGAGGGTTGGGGAACAAGAAGAATTAAACAAAGGAGGGGTTGGGGAAGAATTAAACGAATGAGGAGGAGGAGGAGGTGCACTGTGGTGCTATTGTGTGGAGCTGCGGTGTGGTGTGGTGTGGTCTGGTGGTGTACGTGGTGTTGATAATCGCCGGAGGAGGAGGAGGAAGAGGTGGTGTGGTGTGGTGGTGTACGTGGTGTTGATAATCGCCGGAGGAGGAGGTGGTAGTGGTGTCGGAGGAGGAGGAGGAGTACAATATCGCCGGCGGAGGAGATAAAAAAGTTATAAGTTTTTTTTTCTAAGTGTTGACCCCAGATCTATTTTTGTTATATCCTTTAATATTACCGACGACATGTCGTCGGTAAAGTAAAGATATTTGTCGTTTCTAGTTTGGCGGGATGTATGAAATTTTGGTGAAAATTTTGGCGGTTATATTACCGACGACAAGTCGACGGTAATATTATAAATACTTTTTATAAAATTAAAAAAAATTAAAAATAGTTTTATAAAATAAAAAAATAAGTAGTTAAATTTTTTATTTATTATAAATACTTTTAGAAAATTAAAATAAAAATAGTTTTATAAAATAAAAAATAAGTAGTTAAATTTTTTATTTATTATAAATACTTTTATAAAATTAAAAATAAAATAAAAATAGTTTTATAAAATAAAAAAATAAGTACTTAAATTTTTTATTTATTATAAATACTTTTAGAAAATTAAAAAAAAAATAGTTTTATAAAATAAAAAAATAAGTAGTTAAATTTTTTATTTATTATAAATACTTTTATAAATTTAAAAAAATAAAATAAAAATAGTTTTATAAAATTAAAAAATAAGTAGTTAAATTTTTTATGGTTATACACTAGATGATTAACGAACGAGCCGAGATGTTATGGTTCTACACTAGATGATTAATGAACGAGCCGAGATGTTACGGTTCTACACTAGATGTTTAACGAACGAGCCAAGATGTTATGATTATACACGAGATGTTTAACGAACGAGCCGAGATGTTATGGTCATACACGAGATGTTTAACGAACGAGCCGAGATGTTATGGTTATACACGAGATGATTAACGAACGAGCCGAGATGTTATGGTTCTACACTAGATGATTAACGAACGAGCCGAGATGTTACAGTTCTACACTAGATGATTAACGAACGAGCCGAGATGTTACGGTTCTACACTAGATGATTAAGGAACGAGCCGAGATGTTACGGTTCTACACTAGATGTTTAACGAACGAGCCGAGATGTTATGGTTATACACGAGATGTTTAACGAACGAGCCGAGATGTTATGGTTATACACGAGATGTTTAACGAACGAGACGAGCCGAGATGTTATGGTTATACACGAGATGATTAACGAACGAGCCGAGATGTTATGGTTCTACACTAGATGATTAACGAACGAGCCGAGATATTATGGTTCTACACTAGATGATTAACGAACGAGCCGAGATGTTACGGTTCTACACTAGATGATTAACGAACGAGTCGAGATGTTATGGTTCTACACTAGATGATTAACGAACGAGCCGAGATGTTACGGTTCTACACTAGATGTTTAACGAACGAGCCGAGATGTTATGGTTATACACGAGATGTTTAATGAACCAGCCGAGATGTTATGGTTATACACGAGATGTTTAACGAACGAGCCGAGATGTTATGGTTATACACGAGATGATTAACGAACGAGCCGAGATGTTATGGTTCTACACTATATGATTAACGAACGAGCCGAGATGTTATGGTTCTACACTAGATGATTAACGAACGAGCCGAGATGTTACGGTTCTACACTAGATGTTTAACGAACGAGCCGAGATGTTATGGTTATACACGAGATGTTTAACGAACGAGCCGAGATGTTATGGTTATACACAAGATGTTTAATGAACGAGCCGAGATGTTATGGTTATACACGAGATGATTAACGAACGAGCCGAGATGTTATGGTTCTACACTAGATGATTAACGAACGAGCCGAGATGTTATGGTTCTACACTAGATGATTAACGAACGAGCCGAGATGTTACGGTTCTACACTAGATGTTTAACGAACGAGTTGAGATGCAATGGTTATACATGAGATGTTAAACGAACGAGTCGAGATGCAATGGTTATACATAAGATGTTAAACGAACGAGTCGAGATGCTATGGTTATACATGAGATGTTAAACGAACGAGTCGAGATGCAATGGTTATACATGAGATGTTAAACGAACGAGTCGAGATGCAATGGTTATACATGAGATGTTAAACGAACGAGTCGAGATGCAATGGTTATACATGAGATGTTAAACGAACGAGTCGAGATGCAATGGTTATACATGAGATGTTAAACGAACGAGTCGAGATGCTATGGTTATACATGAGATGCAATGGTTTTACCTAACAACTTTTTTTCTACCTAACACCTTATCCTCAGAATATAAACACACACACACACATACTCATCTCACTATATCTATCTCTAGCAGTTTCTGTTTTCTGGCCACACCAGCATTTTCCGGCCGCCGGAATCTTTTTCTGGCCACCACCTTTTATCACCTCAACTTGTAGATCAGGCCACACCGGTCACGATTCAACCACTCAACCTCACAACCACAAACATACACTGTTATCATGGTGAAGAAGATGGCAGAATTTGAAGCTTTTCCTTGTCCTTGTGAACGAGGAGACGTGATTCTGCGAGAATCGTGTAAATCTTACTCCCGTGGTAAACTATACTATGCGTGTCCTTTCTCGCAGGTGAACAATTACATATTTTTTCGTGTATTATATAAATAATTTGGTTAGTTGTTAAAAATAATAGTTTTTACTCTTTAACAGCTTGGGACAGATGACCATGGATGTAATTTTTTTTATGGAAGGAGGAACGACTCGCCAAAATGATGATCGGTTCTCTGGGAGCTTCAACATCAAGCGGTTCTGGATCTGCTCCAAAAAGGTGCTCAAACTCTCATGAAAAAAATCTTAGAATAAACATGCTGGAGGCACAAAAACAGGTGCTGGAGGCACAAAAACAGGTGCTAGAGACAAAATTAAGGGTGCTGGAGGCAAAACTTGACATGGCAACGTATCCCAACCACGACCACGCATGTCAGTCGGATGCAATACTCCGTGACCTTTTAGGTGACATGGATAAATTTCATATGTAGTACTGTTATCGTTGTTGTTGCTGTTGTTTGTTGTTGTTGTTGATGTTATTGATGTTTAATAAAATGTTGTTGTTGTTGTTGTTTAATAAAATGTTGTTGTTGTGGAGCAATAATTATCAAACACAAAGGCAAACTATTTATTTAAAATTTGTACGCACAAATAATAGAACTTAAAATTTGTCATGTGTGTCTTGTAAGAATTGACGATTGAATTATTTGTGGATGTGTAAAATGAGACGGAAATAATTTTGTGAAAATGTATATGTAGATGTGTAAAATGAGACGGAAATGATTTTGTGAGAATGTATATAGGTAAAAAATGAGACGGGAATATATTTGTTAGGTTATATATAGCCTGAATTTTTGGAGAGATATTCTCGTCGACAGGACAAAAACGCGGGAAAATTCCCGCCCAATTATTGGCTATAATGTACACGCGGTTAAAATAAGTGCCGACATCATGTCATCGGCGTCGTTAAGGCGGGAAAAAACCCCGCCCAATTATTCGCTATAATTCACAAAAGGGAAAAACCAAAATTTTGACTCAAATTGTTGCCGACGTCATGTCGTCGGCGTCTTTAAACTAGGGGCTATTAATTATTAATCATTGGTTAATCCCACGCTAACCACAATTATTTGTGTATTTATATATCACCGAAGACATGACGTCCGCACGTGTTTTGGCTGTCAAATTCCCGCCTATTTTTTCACCAGGTTTATCAATAGTCAAACATGTTGTTATTATACCGACGACATGACGTCGGTATAATTCTAGATTAAAAATTCAACGCAACCTTGTCTGGGTCAAGCCAATTTTTTGTCGTTTAGCGTATGGTGCCGACGACATTGAGTCGTCGGCATTGTGCTCGTCGCCTGTTCTCCTGATTCTTGTAGTGATAGTCTTTATAGACATATAAAATAATTAACGTGTGAAACTTTTTTGACCTTACATGGAACATACTTCCTTTTTAAGTAAGAACTAATTGAATTTACCCGTGCGTTGCAGCTGGATACAAAATTAAGCAATAATAAATATTCGGTTTTTTTAGTTTCAATTAATATATAAATAATTACTTGGTAACATCTTTAACAAATATGATATTTTTTTATTAAATCTTGAAATTACAGAGGTCCTTTGTAAAGTGAAGTCACTAACATGGACTAACTATGTAATATTTTGTAGCATAAGCAATACTTAATATTAATTCAGGGACTGTTGCTGAAATTGATAAGTAACTAAAGGGACTATTTGCGTAATATTTCGATGCATAAAGAGCTAAATGTTCATCACACTAGGACTGTTTCTGCAATCACACTTAATGACAAGTAGAAATTTTACAAGTTGTTAAGGATTGTGTCATAAATGTAACTACACTGAAGGGCCTATTTTTGACATTTACCAAACCAATTTTTTGTTCATCTACGGTAGATTTACTTTAGTAAATGTTAAAAAAAAAAAAAAAAAAAAAAAAAAAAAAAAAAAAAAAAAAGTTGGATCAAGTGGTTAACACTCTTACCTCTGGAGAGAGAGGTCAAGGGTTCGATCCTCACCCCTTACAAGGCCGGAGGTCCTTTTCTACCGTTGGTAGAACCGGAAGCAGCCTCTCTACCTTAGGTAGGGGTATGGTTGTCTACCTCTCAACCTCCCCCATACACCGTGGAAGACGGTATTGGGATCTATAACCCGTGAAAGACGGTATTGGGAGTTACTTTACTTTACTTTTTATATATATGATTACTACTTTGGAGAACGACGAAAGGACGATAACTCCTCTACAGGCACTGATGAGTGTCTAAATACTCATCATTTTATACCAATCTGAACTGCCAAAACATCCAAAAACACTCAAATATGCATCAAAATACTAAGATTATTCCAAAAGTGTGTTTTATATGTTTCAGATGCAAAATAATCAAAAACAGATAAAAAACGTACAAAGTTTGCATAATTGGCAGTTTCAGTCCCTCAACTTTCAAAACTTGTCAAAACTAGTCCCTGAAGGTTTAAAAATAAAAGAAAAGTCAACTTAGGTCCTTGGGAAATCAAACATGTTCACTACAAACCCCTGGATAAAAGTTTTCACAAAATGGCAATATTTACCCCTCAAGTTTCCAATTTGGCAAAATTAGTCCCTAGGTGTTTTAAAATGGAATTTTATCAAATATCACCCTTGTACTATTCATAAAATACAATTTGGAACTTTTTGATAACTTTTGGGAAATTACAACTTCAACCCTTCAATTTTCAGAAAATTACAGGTTTGGTCCCTGGAGTTTAAAAGTTTTGCAGAAATAGTCCCTGGATGTAAAAATGGAAATTTATCACTAACGGCCCTTGGACTATTCACATTTGGCACTTTTCACCCCTTTAATATCTTTGAAAAGTTGCTAAGTTGAACCCTTTAAAAATCAGAATTGCAAAACTTGTCCTTGAAACATTCACACTTAACCAAATCCGGATAAAAAATAAATACCAAAAATCCAAACCAATTAAATACCCAAGTCCACTCCCTTTACTTAATCCACCCAGCCCATACCCTCTACCCAGGCCCATCCCTTAGCCCAACCACAACCAAAACCATTTCAAATAATACCACTTGGTCAAACCAAGTTTGACCTGTCCCTTCACCCCTACCACTTGGCTACTCTCCCACCCTGCAACACCTCCACCATCACCACTAGTATTTTGCCACCTCCACCTTATCCCTTCATTTCACTTCCCCCAACACCCATCACATCTCACCCCCCCCCCCCCTATGGTCTGTTAACAGGACCAATTGGCATAAGAAAGCTTTTCCCGCCAAAATTGGAGAATAAGCAAACGTGATCCAATTGTCAACCAAGCAAGTGGGATTTGATCCTTGGGACCCATGGAGCTCAGAAAAGGCTATAAAGAGAAGAAGGAGCAGTGGAAGAAAGTTAATTAGTGTAGTTTTAGTTTAGTGTAATCGTAGGTAATGTATTAACTTTTTCAGTTGTAATTTTTAATTTAAAGCTATTGTACTCAGTTTACCAAGTGTATTTTTAACTTCCTTGACCTTTAATTCCAAGCAATTTTTACTTAATCCTTACTTAGCAGTTTCAAGTGAATCTGACAAGTTTACTTGAACATTGTTAAGTGTTGTTAATTTCTGTTTTACAAGCTCATTTTCAGTTCCTTAGTAAGTTTTAATAAGTCTATTATCATTTGAGCTAATCTTGTTCATTAATATCAAAAAAAAAAAAAAAAAAAAAATTAGAAAATTAGTGAGAAAATTGAAAAATCAGTTCATAAGCATATTGGTGCAAGAAGCAAGGAGCATTGTTGAACTTTCTGGGTTGTAGTACCTCATGGGAGGTTTAGGAGTAGGGTTCTTGGTTATTGTTTCACTATTCTCAGCCTTGGACCTATTGTAAGTCTCAATTCAATTTTTAGTTTTTTATTGAATCTGCTCATGGTAGTGAAATATTGAGTTTACTCATGTTGTTTATGCCTGGGTAGTGTACCTTTGGTTGTTAGTGGTTTGATTTCATGTTTTCATTTGTAACTTTGCATATTTGCTCCTTTCACTTATTTGATAGCCTAACTGAGTTTTGTTGGTTATTGCTCATCTAGCTTCTTGTTTTATTTTGATTTAGCTTTGAATAGTGTCAATTTAGCTTTGTGAATCAGTGGATTGGAGATTTGTAGTTTAGATTATAGATTTTTGTTGTTTTCTGTCAGATAAGGGGGTGTTTGGAATTGTAGGTCTGAAGGTGTTGTAGTAGTCCTTTGTGACCAAAACCTGTTTAGATAACTCACCTAAGTCCTAATTGACCCCAAACAGTCATTACCTTGCTCATTTTCATAGCAATAGTCAAAATTTACCATTTCCCATCCACACAGCTTAACTGTTAAGACTGTAGGCAATCCAAACCTTTAAATTATCTTAGAACTAGTTTAGATAGGTAAGTCAAGCTTCATTTAGGTCCTATATAACTTAAATAAGTATTATAGATCATTGGAAACTCATAAAAGTCAAAACAAGAGTGTAATTCAAAAAGTCAAAAAGCTTGTCTCAGATTTTTCCCAAAGTTGAGGGAATTTTTGTGGATTTTGTGGTGATATTTAGAGTTTGAGTTTTTTTTAGGTTTTGCAGTATACCATCTCATCTCCAAGTTCCTAATGTTGTTATATTTTTAGGATTTATCTGGTGGGCCCCACAACCCTCCAAAGAGGGCTGCAGGGCTGAGTGTTGCTCTGTAGCAGCAGATCTCAGTCCACCACCACCACTTTGGTGGTGGTTTGTGGCCACCACAGTGGTCCCCACACCTAGGATTTAGGTTCTCCCAACCCCCCTCCTACCAGGGTACAAGTGTTGACCCATTGGTTGACTCTAGGACCCCTAGGACCCACCTAGTTTAGCTTCTTAACTCTGTCCCAGTTCTGAGTAGGAATTAGATTTTGGAAGTGCTTATTTATACTTATTAGCTTATTCTGTGGTCCCCTTTGTGTTTTTATGGCTTAAATTTGTTCAAACAACTCATGTGAATTTGATTTATCCATTGTGGACCCCACTCAAAGCCATTTGACCACATTTGACCAAACAGTCAACCAAAGTCAACTGTTTAAGATAAGGGGGTGTTACAGCTTATTTATAAGCTATTTTCAAAAGTTGTTTTACAAAAGTTTTCTATTTTTAGTGGTAAAGTTAGTTTGTAAAAGAAAAATCCAAAAAATCCAAAGTTAAAATAAGTGATAGTTTCTATTTAATTCAATTTAATTTTAATTTTCATTTTTAGATTTTATTTAAGTAACTAGTGTTTTTATATTTTTATTAATTACCTTATTTAGTAAAGTAATTTTGGTAAAATTTTCAGATTTTTATATTACCATTTAGTATTTATTAGATTTAATTTTAGAATTCTTTATTATTAATTAATATTAAGTAATAAATATCATATTTAGTTTTTATAAGGTTAAACTTAGTTTTTATATTTTTCCTAGCTCTAATATAGTTCAATAGACTTTTAGAAAATATATTTTCAAATTCTACTGTTCATTTTATATTTTTCTTATTTTAATTGTTTAAATTAATATTAAGTTAATTAAAAGGTAAATAATTAGTTGTTTAGTCTTAAAACATATTTTTTAGAGTTTTTATAATTTTTTAGGATTCCAATGATGGTTAAGTAATTTTATAAATTTTATCTTAATTTTATAAGTTAATTTAGTATTAGTAATAATTAAAAGTAGTTTAATTAGTTAAATTAAGTTAAATAGTTTTTAATTAATAACAAAACCACAAAAAGACAAAAATATTTATTTTTATTTTTTATACTTTATTCAAGTTCTAATTTAGGTTTAGAAAATATTTTTGTTAATTTTTAGTTTAATTTAAATCATTTGTCATTTTTAGTTAAATTAAATTAGGTTTTAATTTAGATTTTAAATAGTTTAATTAATTAGATAATATTTAAATAGTATTTTAATCATTTTCATAATTTAATTTTCATTTTTAATTTTGAGTTTTAAAAAGTGTCAAAAGCACCCCCTGTAGTTTGTAAAATTCCAAAATCCCACTTTTTCAGCCCGATTGCGTAAATCTGAATTGTGAATACGTGTATATATCTGTTATCTGATTTTTGTGAATATTATATCTGTGTACAAATACCAATATAACAGTAGCAATATCATTCCCACATCATCTGGCTACTGTCCTCAGTGCCACTTTCTCAAAAACGATTTCAAACGACACCATTTCAATCTCGCTGGGACTTTAACGACCCGGGAAAACACTATACTGTCACCGGAGTATTGATTCTAGGCTGTCTTTGACTTGTTGACCTTGGTCAATAAATATCTGACGGTTCTGAACCAATCAAAATTTGGCGCCGCTGCCGGGGAGGTTGTTGCGTGTTTTAAAAAATCGTTTTAAGTTTAGTGGTTTTCAAAAACCCTCCCTGTACAAATTTCACACAAATTTGTAATAAGTTTTTGTAAAAACTCAATCATATCAGAAAAACATTCATTAACACTTCTCCTGAAGTGTTGAAAACACCAAAAAAATTAAAAACAATCAAAAACAAACTGTGAAGTTAAATTACTTCGTGTTCTTTAAGATTACAACCTGAAACAGTTGGTTTAAGGTAAGTTCTGACATTAAATTGCGAACTGAAGAGGAATCCATTCTTTCCTCCCGCCAGCCTGCGAGTAATCTTAAAGGGACGATTTCGGTTAACGAATTAGTTTCAAAAACATTTCCCAAGTTTTCTGCACACACACCCATAAGCCTAAAACAGTTTTTCAAATTAATTAATAAACCCAAAATAAGTTCCCAAACTTAAGATTAAAACTTGCCTTTATATCCCTGTGAGTGGTGTACCTTTTTCAAAGAAGCCATTCACTTGTGATTTCTGGTTTAAGTTCACTGTGGTTTTGCCTCAAATTCGTTTTGAAAAATTGTTTTTGGTGCATGTGCACTAAACATGTTTCCCGAAAATACCAAAAATATTCACCTTTACCCTCTCACCTTTTTGATTCTTCATCCCTTTACCCTCTATCCTTTTGATTCTCACTACTTCCACTTATCCCGTAATTGATTCTAATGACATCTCTCGGTGACGATTTCTTTGAAGAAAGGGCCTATGAGAGCAACATTGAAAAACTTATGGCCTTGTCAAAGATATCGAGATGTCGTGTTGATTACGATGGACCATCGATTCCTATTCCCTCTCCTGTGAGGGAAAGGGATCATGAAACCGGGATGACAAAGGACCCGGTACTTTCCCCTAAGCTCACAATTGCTCCTGAATTGTCAAGAATTGATCCTAACCTTTCACGGTTTATGGTTAAAAGTTTGTCAAGCAAACGTACTGAGCTTAGGACTGTGACTGAAAAGAACAACTTACCCAATC
This sequence comes from Artemisia argyi, assembly GCA_030686995.1. Taxonomy (NCBI): domain Eukaryota; kingdom Viridiplantae; phylum Streptophyta; class Magnoliopsida; order Asterales; family Asteraceae; genus Artemisia; species Artemisia argyi. Next base: position 28,892 of record JARVZY010011739.1, read on the forward strand.
TTCACGTTTATCAAAAACAAAAACCCGAGACTATAACGGAAGTGGTGGAAATTGCTAGCTCTAAGAGCACACCACTTGTCCCACCTCCGGCTTTTATTCCTTGTGTTGGTTGTGGTGAGCCACTTTTCGGTTTTCCATGTCGTTGGTGTACATGTGTACAATGTGGTAACGATATTCGAGACGGGAGTTGTTTGTTTTGTGGATCGAGTAATTCATTTGCTTATGATCCTAATCAAAACTCATTCAACAACTCCTCAAATTTTTCCAACTACCCATCACATTCATACGAGCAAGAATCATATTATCCAAATCTCAATAATGCTTCGTATCAAAATACACCAAGTCATGCTCAACAGTTTTACTGTTGTGAGTATTGTGGTGGCCCTCACTACAGCTCTGATTGTCAAATTAGGGATCAGTTTGTCTATGAACAGGTTCCTTGTAACAATCATGAATTTGGTTTTAACCAGCCCTCACAATACACAAACCCTCAACCACCGCCTCAGGACGAGTTAGCTAGCGCTGAATTGATTACTAAAATAATTATGAATCAAACTCAATTCAACAAGAACATTCAAGATAGTATAAACTGTCTTAAGGATTTGATTCTTAGAAAACAAAAGCCTCCTGTTAACTCATTTTATTATGAGGATGAAAGTGATGAGGATGAGCCATTTCAAGAGGTAAAACCTAAGAAAACTTCAGATATCTTGCCAATGGGGGACAAGGAAGTCAAAAGCAATCCTCTTGAGGAGATTGATAACCTTGTTCCAATCCCAAAGGTATCTGAGAAACCTCTTGAAACTGCTTCAGTAGAAATACAGGGAGAAAAGATTATGATTGAATCACTAGCAGTAGAAATCATGGAACTTGTAGAAACCATGACTGCTAGTCCTTCTCAACTCCCTCAATCTGCTGTTATCACACCTGAAGTTCACACTCACTCTCTAATCATGGGGGATGATCATCTTAGCACTGTTCCTAATAAGGAATCAGACGAATTAATAAAGTCTAGTGCTGAGATCCTTGTCCCAATCCCAAGAGAGTCACAGGGAACTTTTGATCATGTGTGTGATCTACCTGCTCACCCTGAAAATCCAAAAGATCATTTTAAGACTTTCTCCGATTTTAATGATGATTGCACATCTTATGGAGAAGTTGAGTACGAAGAGGCACCACTGCCTCATTCGGATTTTGACCCTCTTATTGAGGAGTTCACAAACGAACTTGCTCACATCAATCCATTTCCTTTGGGAAATGATGATGGTCTCCTTGATCTTGAAGCCGATGTGGGAGAAACTGAAAATCTTTTAAACTCTAATCCCAACATCGAGCTTAATACTTCAGTCATGTGGAAGGATTGCCTTCTGAGCTAGTTAGCTTAGAAGAAGAGAATGATGAGATTGACAATGAAATCAAAGATGAAGCACTTCGTGCAACATTAATGAAAGTCAATCTCCTCATTTCTAAAATCGAGGCTTTCAAAGAGAAACCTATTTCATCTCCTATCCCCATAAAGGATAGTGACATTCTCTCCGATGACCCTATACCGGAATTTGAAGTCTTTACTTTTGATCCTATGGGAGAGAAGATTAGTGGCAGTACCACTTCTCATTCTCATAATTCTCTCCCTGATTATGAATCATTTACCTTCGATGAGTTCTCCTATGAACTCACGCACATCAATCCAGAATATGATTCATTCACATTTGATGAGTTCTCCTGTGAACTTACTAATATCATGACTCCTCTGGAGTATGATGACCCGGGGGGAGATGCACTCAATCATGAGAATTTGCAAATTCCCACCCACCCTCCCGGGATGTTTTTGAGCTTAACCTTTGAAATCCAAAATCAGGCTAATGAGCTTGCCTTCGAGGAAGAAGATCTTATCATGATTTTCATCATGGTTTTCTTCCTTTTCTTCACCTACAGGGTGACTTCTCCTGTTCTTCACTCCTTCGGGAGTGAGGACACTATATTTGATCCCGGCATTTTCATGTATCATTATTTTAAGCCGGGACTATGTCTCATCGGTGTGGAACTTTCACGTGCTTCAAATGTTTATCCAAACATCTTGAATGAAAGTTCTTCCACATCATGCTTCCCCAAGGACAAATGAATTCGGGGTCGAGTCAAGCTAGCGACTCGGTAAACAAAAACAGTAGTATGCTTATAGGGTTTTCACCCTAAGTGTGGGGGAGTCCCCCATGCTATGATTACAAAAGTGAAAAACAAAATTGTGTTTCCACATTTAGCTTGTATGTTCTCCTTTTACGTTCCAAGAGTCGGCATAATAGCCGGGACTTTGAATATTGAGGACAATATTCATGCTTAGTGTGGGGGGGGGGGGGGGAATTCGCTATTCTAGCGAATTTTATCATATTTTACTATCTTATACCCCCGTTTTTGACCAAAAATTTTCAAAAATTTTTCACTAAAGCTCAAAATTTTTGTGGTAATCAGTCCGCCAAAGTCTAACCGACAAATGGATTGGCTAGTCCAGGAGCAAACGGCTCTTGGTAAAGACATCTCAAATCCGTTGACGGCTTGCAATTTGCCAAAAATTGTATGGTTCCTCAACTCCCCGAAAACAAATGAGTTGGCTAGCCCGCAAGATTATGGCTTGTGGTAAAGGCCGTGGAAAATCCATAATTGGTAATCAGCTCACCAAGATGTTGACTATTCCATCAAGAGTTGGCTAGTCCAGAAGCAAACGGCTTTTGGTAAAGACTAATCAAATCCGTTGACAGCTGGTGGTTTGCTCAAAATCACATGGTTATCAGGTGTACCACAGTTCTCACACCTGGCTACTCCAGAAGTAATGGCTTTTGCTAAAGAGACATAAAATCCATTAAATTTTCTGAAAATATTGTTAGAGACTAGCAATACTTTAGTGTGGGGGATTGATGAGTGTCTAAATACTCATCATTTTATACCAATCTGAACTGCCAAAACATCCAAAAACACTCAAATATGCATCAAAATACTAAGATTATTCCAAAAGTGTGTTTTATATGTTTCAGATGCAAAATAATCAAAAACAGATAAAAAACGTACAAAGTTTGCATAATTGGCAGTTTCAGTCCCTCAACTTTCAAAACTTGTCAAAACTAGTCCCTGAAGGTTTAAAAATAAAAGAAAGGTCAACTTAGGTCCTTGGGAAATCAAACATGTTCACTATAAACCCTTGGATAAAAGTTTTCAAAAAATGGCAATATTTACCCCTCAAGTTTCAAAATTGGCAAAATTAGTCCCTAGGTGTTTTAAAATGGAATTTTATCAAATATCACCCTTGTACTATTCATAAAATACAATTTGGAACTTTTTGATAACTTTTGGGAAATTACAACTTCAATCCTTCAATTTTCAGAAAATTACAGGTTTGGTCCCTGGAGTTTGAAAGTTTTGCAGAAATAGTCCCTGGATTTAAAAATGGAAATTTATCACTAACGGCCCTTGGACTATTCACATTTGGCACTTTTCACCCCTTTAATATCTTTGAAAAGTTGCTAAGTTAAACCCTTTAAAAATCAGAATTGCAAAACTAGTCCTTGAAACATTCACACTTAACCAAATCCGGATAAAAAATAAATACTAAAAATCCAAACCAATTAAATACCCAAGTCCACTCCCTTTACTTAATCCACCCAGCCCATACCCTCTACCCAGGCCCATCCCTTAGCCCAACCACAACCAAAACCGTTTCAAATAATACCACTTGGTCAAACCAAGTTTGACCCGTCCCTTCACCCCTACCACTTGGCTACTCTCCCACCCTGCAACACCTCCACCATCACCACTAGTATTTTGCCACCTCCACCTTATCCCTTCATTTCACTTCCCCCAACACCCATCACATCTCATCCTCCCCCTATGGTCTGTTAACAGGACCAATTGGCATAAGAAAGCTTTTCCCGCCAAAATTGGAGAATAAGCAAACGTGATCCAATTGTCAACCAAGCAAGTGGGATTTGATCCTTGGGACCCATGGAGCTCAGAAAAGGCTATAAAGAGAAGAAGGAGCAGTGGAAGAGAGTTAATTAGTGTAGTTTTAGTTTACTATAATCGTAGGTAATGTATTAACTTTTTCAGTTGTAATTTTTAATTTAAAGCTATTGTACTCAGTTTACCAAGTGTATTTTTAATTTCCTTGACCTTTAATTCCAAGCAATTTTTACTTAATCCTTACTTAGCAGTTTCAAGTGAATCTGACAAGTTTACTTGAACATTGTTAAGTGTTGTTAATTTCTGTTTTACAAGCTCATTTTCAGTTCCTTAGTAAGTTTTAATAAGTCTATTATCATTTGAGCTAATCTTGTTCATTAATATCAAAAAAAAAAAAAAAAAAAAAAAAAAAAAAAAAGAAAATTAGTGAGAAAATTGAAAAATCAGTTCATAAGCATATTGGTGCAAGAAGCAAGGAGCATTGTTGAACTTTCTGGGTTGTAGTACCTCATGGGAGGTTTAGGAGTAGGGTTCTTGGTTATTGTTTCACTATTCTCAGCCTTGGACCTATTGTAAGTCTCAATTCAATTTTTAGTTTTTTATTGAATCTGCTCATGGTAGTGAAATATTGAGTTTACTCATGTTGTTTATGCCTGGGTAGTGTACCTTTGGTTGTTAGTGGTTTGATTTCATGTTTTCATTTGTAACTTTGCATATTTGCTCCTTTCACTTATTTGATAGCCTAACTGAGTTTTGTTGGTTATTGCTCATTTAGCTTCTTGTTTTATTTTGATTTAGCTTTTAATAGTGTCAATTTAGCTTTGTGAATCAGTGGATTGGAGATTTGTAGTTTAGATTATAGATTTTTGTTGTTTTCTGTCAGATAAGGGGGTGTTTGGAATTGTAGGTCTGAAGGTGTTGTAGTAGTCCTTTGTGACCAAAACCTGTTTAGATAACTCACCTAAGTCCTAATTGACCCCAAACAGTCATTACCTTGCTCATTTTCATAGCAATAGTCAAAATTTACCATTTCCCATCCACACTGCTTAACTGTTAAGACTGTAGGCAATCCAAACCTTTAAATTATCTTAGAACTAGTTTAGATAGGTAAGTCAAGCTTCATTTAGGTCCTATATAACTTAAATAAGTATTATAGATCATTGGAAACTCATAAAAGTCAAAACAAGAGTGTAATTCAAAAAGTCAAAAAGCTTGTCTCAGATTTTTCCCAAAGTTGAGGGAATTTTTGTGGATTTTGTGGTGATATTTAGAGTTTGAGTTTTTTTTAGGTTTTGCAGTATACCATCTCATCTCCAAGTTCCTAATGTTGTTATATTTTTAGGATTTATCTGGTGGGCCCCACAACCCTCCAAAGAGGGCTGCAGGGCTGAGTGTTGCTCTGTAGCAGCAGATCTCAGTCCACCACCACTACTTTGGTGGTGGTTTATGGCCACCACAGTGGTCCCCAAACCTAGGCTTTAGGTTCTCCCAACCCCCTCCTACCAGGGTATAAGTGTTGACCCATTGGTTGACTCTAGGACCCCTGGGACCCACCTAGTTTAGCTTCTTAACTCTGTCCCAGTTCTGAGTAGGAATTAGATTTTGGAAGTGCTTATTTATACTTATTAGCTTATTCTGTGATCCCCTTTGTGTTTTTCTGGCTTAAATTTGTTCAAACAACTCATGTGAATCTGATTTATCCATTGTGGACCCCACTCAAAGCCATTTGACCACATTTGACCAAATAGTCAACCAAAGTCAACTGTTTAAGATAAGGAGGTGTTACAGCTTATTTATAAGCTATTTTCAAAAGTTGTTTTACAAAAGTTTTCTATTTTTAGTGGTAAAGTTAGTTTGTAAAAGAAAAATCCAAAAAATCCAAAGTTAAAATAAGTGATAGTTTCTATTTAATTCAATTTAATTTTAATTTTCATTTTTAGATTTTAATTAAGTAACTAGTGTTTTTATATTTTTATTAATTACCTTATTTAGTAAAGTAATTTTGGTAAAATTTTCAGATTTTTATATTACCATTTAGTATTTATTAGATTTAATTTTAGATTTCTTTATTATTAATTAATATTAAGTAATAAATACCATATTTAGTTTTTATAAGGTTAAACTTAGTTTTTATATTTTTCCTAGCTCTAATATAGTTCAATAGACTTTTAGAAAATATATTTTAAAATTCTACTGTTCATTTTATATTTTTCTTATTTTAATTGTTTAAATTAGTATTAAGTTAATTAAAAGGTAAATAATTAGTTGTTTAGTCTTAAAACATAATTTTTAGAGTTTTTATAATTTTGTAGGATTCCAGTGATGGTTAAGTAATTTTATAAATTTTATTTTAATTTTCTAAGTTAATTTAGTATTAGTAATAATTAAAAGTAGTTTAATTAGTTAAATTAAGTTAAATAGTTTTTAATTAATAACAAAACCACAAAAAGACAAAAATATTTATTTTTATTTTTTATACTTTCTTCAAGTTCTAATTTAGGTTTAGAAAATATTTTTGTTAATTTTTAGTTTAATTTAAATCATTTGTCATTTTTAGTTAAATTAAATTAGGTTTTAATTTAGATTTTAAATAGTTTAATTAATTAGATAATATTTAAATATTATTTTAATCATTTTTATAATTTAATTTTCATTTTTAATTTTGAGTTTTAAAAAGTGTCAAAAGCACCCCCTGTAGTTTGTAAAATTCCAAAATCCTACTTTTTCAGCCCGATTGCGTAAATCTGAATTCTGAATACGTGTATATATCTGTTATCTGATTTTTGTGAATATTATATCTGTGTACAAATACCAATATAACAGTAGCAATATCATTCCCACATCATCTGGCTACTGTCCTCAGTGCCACTTTCTCAAAAACGATTTCAAACGACACCATTTCAATCTCGCTGGGACTTTAACGACCCGGGAAAACACTATACTATCACCGGAGTATTGATTCTAGGCTGTCTTTGACTTGTTGACCTTGGTCAATAAATATCTGACGGTTCTGAACCAATCAGGCACCTTCACGACATCTTTATGATAACCCAAGTCTCTATTCTCCTTCTTTGAGAATGATCTTGGAATAGATGTTGCAATTTGCATAATTCGCTCTACCAAATCTTTATCTTTTTTTCGCGTGCCTTGTTGGGCGAACCATATTTGCTTGGCTGCTCCTTCCCTGGCTCCTTTTATAAGTGCTCCAAAGACCAGTTTTGCAATAAAGCGCAAAATCTTCACAATTATCATTCATTAAATCATACTTTCCATACCCATTTTCGTACAAATACAGTCTTATGCATCACTTCTTCTGGTGGATCAGATTCCGCCATGGTGCATGTTCCACCAACAGTCTTTGCAAGAAGAAATTCACGACTTGCTTAGTATTTGAAGAGGTATAGTGACCCTCTTTTTAGGAAGCAGTCTATGCAAGACACCTTTACACCACTTCCAGCTACATTCTCCAGTCCACAATAGGACATGGAACAAGGGCCTTTTTTCTTATGATCAGTACCACTCGATAATATCTTAAAGGGTGCTAAAAAGTGAGAACCCTCATCCTCTCTTTTATCGTTCACAAAATGGATAACTTTGCCTTCCCCGACGAAGATGCCTGTACATGTTTCTTACAAGTTAGCTACCAAACAAATACAGAAACACAAATCTAATTACGTACTAGTTAATGAGTTAACTAACTGTGGTGACTATATATATAATGTTTCCTCCATGTATATATATGGTCTCCTTCCTTAAGCTCGGATCTTTCGATTTTCTGGGAAAATATGTCCATTGGTATCAATTAAATTTGTTCATGTCATTGAGGCTTATATATATATATATATATATATATATATATATATATATATATATATATATATATATATATATATATATATATATATAGGGACTTTCTTGCGAGAACTATGTTATCTGCGAGAACTGAGAGAACCACAAAAAACATACATGCACACCTTTTAAAATAAAATAAAAATACATGCAAATCATCAGTAATCGTAAGTATCCACCAATGTTCTTCAATATGCATAAAAATACATAAAAATACATGCAAATCATCAGTAATCATGAACTCATCCTCTTTTTTCACAAAAACCTTACACACGGCCGCAATATTGTCGTTGCACGCCTTATAAGAACATACATGCACACCTTCGAAGAAAAATTTTGTATTTTCAATTTCTTATCAAATTCTTTAGAACAACTATGTTTTTCTTAAAACATGTATGTTGTTTTTATAACATATGTGCAAAAATACAATTATTGAAGTCGTGCATGTATGTTTTTGCTGGTTCTCTCAGTTCTCGCAGATAAGATGGTTCTCGCAAGAAAGTCTCACTATATATATATATATATATATATATATATATATATATATATATATATATATATATATATATATATATATATATATATATATATATATATATATATATATATATATATAAGAATGTATATTAAATGCATGGAGGAAAAAGAAATGAAAGTGCCTCTAATGTTTTTAACAAGGTGTTAATCGCTTGACTTTTGAATATTTCTGTTGGAAGGTGTATTTTCCCTTGATTATCATTAAGTCACATAATCATAATATAGTTTGCAGAAGATTATTCTAGAGCTAATCACCATGGGCTTTGCCTACAAAACATTACAAATACACAGATGGGCCTAGCATAAATATAACGACTATTACTCCCTCGCAGTTGGAGCGTGAGGTGGTCGGACGCTCAAACTGGATCGAAACTCCTCAAACAAAGTGGAAGGCTGTCTGTGGAAAACTAGAAGGGGGGTTGAATAGTTTTACGTCTTTTTAATTTGTTACAAAAGATTGTTTGAAAGTTTTCTTTGTTTTCAAAAATTTAGATTCGATGCTATGTGATATCAAGTCATACACAATATGAACAACACTAAATATGTATGATAAAGCAATAATAATGTAAGTAAAGAAATAGATGAGAGTTGGAAAGATCGAACCGCGAGACAAGAGATTTATAGTGGTTCGGCTACAAGGTCACCTTCCTTGCCCTACTCCACTCCCCGAGCACCTAACTAGAGAGTTTTCTTCACTATGTCAACAAGCTCCCTTATGACGGAGAAAACCTTACACACCAATGTACACACCACAACTACGTCACAACTTATTCACACCTTCTACACAACTTCTTCACACCTAGTCACTACTTAATCACAACACTACTTCACACCTATCTACTTCACACCAATCTTCTTCACACCTATCTTCTTCACATCAATTTTTTCACACCAATCTACTTCCTAACTCTTCTTCTTCACAACTAACTACTAACCAATCACACTATATATATACCTAGCTAAACTATCTTCTATCAAGTATTCACAACTAATTTCACAAAGAGATATATACAATGATGATGCTCTAACAACTTAGATGTGGAGATCACAACAAGTTGTAATACTTCTTGTCTTGAGGGATAGAAGTATTCTTCTCTTGCACTTGAAAGAATAATGTTTGGATCACTTTGAAACAAAGATTAATGAATGTATGATCAAAGGATTAAGAGAATGGAAATTGAGATCTAGAACAGAAAGTTTAGGAGTGCAAAAGGTGAGAAAAATTCCAGATTTAAGGAGGTATTTATAGAAAACAAATTCTGACAACTGGAGCGTGCCGGTCCCCTTAAATCAAGGCCGGCCCCCTTAAAATTAAGGGGACCGCCCCTTATAATTAAGGGGGCCACCCAGCTGTAACGGCCAGAATTTTTGTCTTTTAGTGGGGAAAGTTTATTTGGTGAAAAACTAACTGATTTTGGTTAGAAATTTGAATTCATATATTTAGTATGAATAAAACATTTTTCTTTATTACCAAAAGTGTTTTTCAAAAATATATAATATGTTTATATAATTAAATAAACCTTGTAATACTTAATTAAATTTCCCTTTGATCATAAATTGCACTAAACACTTTGTTTATTCATACCTTAAGTGATTTGGATGTAAAGAGAATGTTAATCACTAAATACTTGTTTATGTCACAAGTGTTAGTTCTATGAGTTTATATTTTGTAATAATCAAAACATAGAGATATTGATAATATGTTAATAATGTTTTTAGGCATTATTTATGTCAACAATCTCCCCCTTTTTTATTATTACAAAACCTTAAACTCAATAGGTCTAAAATTTGTTTTTAGACAAGTATTTTAGAGTTTACACTTCTCTTCTCCCCCTTTTTGTAAAATCAAAAAGGTTAAGCCGAGTAAGCTTCATGGAAGAAGTTTAAACGGGTAGAATGCTCCCCCTTGATGTATGCTCCCCCTCATTTGAGAGCACCAAGGAAATGAGCTATGGAAATCTTGGCTACAAAAAAGTATGTGAAGAGTACAAGACACATATACATGCAAAGCAACAATTATGCAAATAAAAAAAGATTCATTCAAGCATCATGGAAATGATTAGCATTACAACATTCAATATGCTTGAAGCATATTGATTACAATAAAACAAAAGAAGAGACATAGTCCTATATTGCCTAAGAGAGCACTTGGACTTGCTTGCAACCCATGGTTGATTGTTTTATTTGCTTGAAGGGGAACATAAGCATAGAGCTTAGTTGTTGGATGGAGAGGGATATGGAGTGGGGTATGGAGCGGAAGAGGTGGATCTTACGATGTTGTATCGAGTTAAGGGTGGTATTGGATGAGGACGAGTGAGGAGATATTCAATCCAAGAAATATCTTCACTCAAGTATATAATTTGTTTTTGAAAGAAGATGCAACAAGGGCAATAGTGAGTGTGATTTGTAACTTCATCCAAGTTGAGAGAGTGGGGTAGGCAATTATTATAGGGTGATGATGGAGGTTGCCCTTTGTTGCGTTGTGAACGATGCATAGCAAGGAGATCACTAAGATCATGGATTTGGGTTATTTCATCACAGAACTTTTGCTTTTCCGTGGCAATGTGGAGAGAATCATTGTGTTGATATGGATGAATTGGGTTTGTGTAGTTGGAATTGTAGTTTGATAGTTGATCAAGCTTGTATGGATCATTATAAGTGGTTGGAGCATGAGATGTGTAGTTTGGCATGAAAGAGGATGTTTGGCCAATGTTGTATGGTTTGTAAAGAGGATCAAATGAATGTCCTTGTGGATTTGGTGTAAAGTTTGGGAAGTAAGTGGTTGGAGGTGTTGAGTGATTTCCAACTTCATTGGTTATGATGGATTTGTTTCGAGGGTTTTTTCTTCGCCAAACGGGTTTTTCCGTCATCCTTGCTAGCCTTGAGGCTTTTGGTTTTGGTTTGTTTAGAGAAGTCATGAAGGGATGAATGGAGAGTGTTGAAGATTGGGGATATTTATAGTGTAAGATTTGTGTGTTTATGGATGGATAAAGTTTGTTTAGGAGATTAAGACAAAATATGTTGGTGAAAATTGAGAAATGTAGGTTGAAATGGGCTAAAAAGCAGAAAAGATTCTGTAAATCCGTCCAGTAGATGGCCGGTCCCCTTAATTAGGGGGCGGTCCCCTTAAAATTAAGGGGGCCGCCTTACATAATTAAGGGGGCCGCCCATCTAATGATTCCCAGATTGCCAGAATTGGGTTTTTCGCAGAAAATTTGCAGAAAGGTTGTGTTTTTGGATTTGGATTCAAGTAAGTTCAATTCCTTTAGGCAATGTAGCATCTAATCTAATCAAGATATAACATGCATGCAAAAACACTTAAGCAAAAGAGCAAATAAGCAACAAATAATAAGCTAAAAGAGACAAATAAAGGCAAGAGCACTTAATCTTCCTAAGGCACCTATCTTAGATCAAAGGCAAAGGCAACTAGTGAGTCAAAAATCTAGTGATGAAACAAGATGACAATGTTATGAGTGATTTTGTTATAGTGTGTGCTTATATGCAACAAATGTGGAGTTGTGATTGTTTCGACTCCTAAATGCAAAAAAAAAAAAAAAAAAAAAAAAAAAAAAAAAAAAAAAAAAAAAAATCTTAAGAAACAATCCAAAATCTCCTTGATTCGATTTTTGCTCAATCATGAATGTCAAAGATATATATTAGATTATATATCTTGACAATTTATGTGAGAGTTTATGCATGATTTTGGAAAAATGTTTTTAGCATTAGTCAACAATGCAAGGAAAATGATGTTCATGTAATTCCTAGATGTGAGAGTAATTAAAAAAAAAAAATTGATTGGGTTTTACAAAAGAGTATACGCAAAGAAAATAATATTTCCTAATCTTTAATTTTGTGCGAAATAGATTCCTAGACTCAGAAATGGAGAAGTGGAAGAAAAGTAAATCATATGCAAATTTTATAAAAAAAATTGTCTAAATGCAATAGAATTTAGTCAACTTGTTCCATCATTCCTAATCCTAAACGCAAGTGATTGAATAATTCACGCTTAAGGGGTTTAGTGAATATATCCGTAGTGTTATCTTCCGATGCAACTTTTTCTATAGATATGTTCCCTTTTTGTACATTATCCCTAAGAAAGTGGTGGCGTATTTCTATATGTTTAGTCCTAGAGTGTTGCACCAGATTTTTACTTAAATCTATCGCACCTTTTGTTATCGCACATAATGTGAACATTTTCTAACCTAATGCCATAGTCTATAAGAGCTTGTTTCATCCATAGTGCTTGTTGACATGCCTTTCCAGCGCTTACATATTCAGCTTCGGTGGTAGAAATAGCAAGAGCGGTTTGCTTCTTCGAAAACCAAGATGTTAGACAACATCCCATAAACGTTCAAATACCGCTAGTGCTTTTTCTATCTACGTAGTCTCCCGCATGATCCGAATCCGTATAAACGATGGTTTCTATGCCGGATCCCTTAGGATACCATAATCCTAAGTGCATAGTGCCTTTAATGTATCGGAAGATACGCTTAACCGCTTCTAGGTGAGAGGTTTTGGGATCCTCTTGAAAGCGGGCACAAAGGCAGACACTAAACATGATATCGGGTCTACTTGCCGTCAAGTATAGTAAACTACCTATCATTCCTCTATACTTGGTGTTATCTAAGGACTCACCTTCATCATCCTTTGTGAGTTTTACTTCCGTAGACATGGGAGTTTTCATGGGTTTAGAGTCTTCTAGGCCAAATTTCTTAAGCATTTCCTTAATGTACTTAGATTGGTTAAAGAATATTCCATCCTCTAATTGTTTTATTTGTAATCATAGGAAAAAGTTAAGTTCACCCATCATACTCATCTCAAACTCATCATGCATGATTTTGGCAAATTCATCACACATGTCTTGACAAGTCGATCCAAATATGATGTCATCAACATATATTTGAACAATGATGAGATTTGGGTCTTTCCTTTTAGTGAAAAGAGTGTTATCTACCATTCCCATGGAATAATCATGTTTAATAAGAAATGCTTTTAATCGATCATACCAAGCTTTGGGAGCTTGTTTGAGTCCATACAAAGCTTTCTTTAACTTATAAACATAATCAGGCTTTGCGAAGTCAATGAATCCTGAAGGTTGTGCCACATATATCTCCTCATTGATAAAACCGTTAAGGAATGCACTTTTCACGTCCATTTGGAATAACTTAAAATCTAGGGCGCATGTATAGGCAAGTAATATCCTGATAGATTCTAGTCTAGCTACGGGGGCATAAGTTTCGTCATAATCAATTCCTTCTTGTTGATTATAACCTTGGGCAACTAACCTAGCTTTATTCCTAGTAACTATTCCATTTTCATCTAACTTATTCCTATATACCCATTTAGTTCCTATGATAGTCATATTCATTGGATTTGGGACTAATTCTCAAACATCATTTGCCTTAGATTGATTTAATTCTTCTTGCATAACTATAACCCAACTTTCATCTTTTAAAGCCTCATTAATATTCTTAGGTTCTATTGCTGAGAGGAAACAAAAGAAATTATTTTTATCTTGGGCTTGTGACCTAAGGGTTCTTTGGTTAAGATATCCTATTATATTATCTAATCGATGTGATCTAGATTCTTTAACATTTGCAATTTCGTTATTTCCTAAGTTAATGTCTTCATTATCATTTCCTATGGATTTTGTTTTACTAACCTCAATAGCTTCATCTTCGAATAAGTCATCATCTTCTAAAGGTAAGGTTTTAGGAGGTGGTGGTGTTTCATCAAATGTTACATTTAGTGATTCTTCTACTTTCATGGAGTGTTTGTTAAGTATTATATATGCTTTACTATTTTGTGAGTATCCTAAAAATATTCCTTCATATGATTTTGGATCAAGCTTAGTGAGGTAATCCTTAGTGTTTAGAATGTAACATTTACTTCCAAATACCCTAAAGTAGCTTAAGTTTGGTTTTCTACCTCTTAGTAACTCATAAGGAGTTTTTCCTAGAATCCTCCTAATTGATACCCTATTAATAATATATGTTGATGTATTTACAACGTGACACCAAAATTTTTGTGGGATGGATTGTTCATTTAACATTGTTCTACTCATTTCTTGTAGTGTCCTATTTTTTCTTTCTACTACGCCATTTGATTGAGGAGTATGAGGAGCGGAGAAATTGTGAGATATTCCATTTAAATCACAATATTTTCCGAATTGTACTTCGTTGTCAAATTCCCTACCATGGTCCGTCCTAATGGCTACTATTGTGCATCCTAATTTATTTTGAATCATTTTACTAAATATTTCGAATTTTTCAAAGGCTTGGGTTTGTCACTTAAAAACCTAGTCCACATGTATCGTGAGTAGTCATCTACTATTACTAAGGTATATTTGTTTCCTCCATAGCTCTGCACAGCGGATTGACCAAAAAGATCCATATATAATAGTTCTAGGCACCTAGTAGTGGATACTATATTCTTAGCTTTGTGACTAGCATGAACTTGTTTTCCAATTTTACATGCATCACAAAAATGATTGTCATATTTTAGATTAGGCAAGTTTCTAACTAGTTCTTTAGAGGCCAAAGATTGTATTTGTTGCATGTTAGCGTGTCCTAATCTCCTATGCCACAATGTGGAGTTTTCATCTAGGGTTGTTAGGCATATCCTATCCTCAGGTTTGTTTCCTAGTTTCATAACATATATGCCTCCTTTCCTAATTCCTCTACCTATAATTTTTCCATTCTTAACTATTTCGCTATCCTCTTCGGTAAAGGTAACTCTATATTTATTATCGCATATTTGTCCTATTGTAACACCCCCCCCCCCCCAATTTTTAAAATATTTGCATCGGAATAAAGATTGGGTGTTACTTCATAACTCACAGTTTTTCAATAGAATATGATTATCAATTTAGTCATTTTAAAACATTTATCATTCAAATTTTATAAATATCAGAGTTTTCAAAATGAGGTCCCAGTGGTTTCAAAGTTTGTTAAATAAGTTTTTGAATGATAGTAAAATTTATAGCCTTTGTAAGAATCCGTGCTCCTCCGTACCATCCTTGCTCATTATGGACCTGAGATAAACACATGCTAAAAGTGTCAACACAAAGGTTGGTGGGTTCATAGAGTTTATAAGTAGAGTAGTTGATTTCTAAAAATCAAAAGAGTTTGTGAGTTTATACTATTCATAATAAACGATTTATTATCAAAATCAAAGTGTGAGTAAAATCCATAGTGTTTATAGTCAAAAGCAGTTGATTTATCAAAATCAAAGTTAACATGAAATAGTTTGTTGGTTTGCCCAAACTGGGTCAACACCAAAATAGTTTGTTTTTGCCAAGAAATAATGATTTTCTGCTATATAGTGAACACAAATTAGTAATTTGATAAAAACAATGAGCTACGTTGTTATACGCCCACAGCACTACTACCTGATTTCCCTAAGCCTCATGACACTCATCCGATTAACAGATCTCATCATAAATGATGGATAATACTAACAATGGCCCTCGGGATAGGTTCTTGCCAGTAACCTATTAGATTTCAAATAAAGTGCGTTTGGTAGCTTTCTCCAGCGCCCAAACGGGGATTGTCAATCCCTAATAGATCTATCCACAATTATTTACGTTCACCCTACGGGTGACTAAGGTTCATGATATGAGGGACTTTTTGGAAATAGCTAACTTAGACAATAGAAATCAGATATAGCATACAGTTGAAAAGTTACTTGTAAACATGTTTATAGCAGTTATCTCTCCATGAGATATAAAATGTATAAAAGTGGTGGGCTATGGTCCCACAGTAATTTGTAAATAGTTTGAAATACTTATGAAAGTAAAAGTAGTAGTTGAGCATGTATCTCCCCCAAAACATTTATAAAACAATTCTAAAACCAGTAAAAGTAGGGCTATGACTCACAGTAATATGTAAAAGTTTAAAATACTTATGAAAGTAAAAGTAGTAGTTGAGCATGTATCTCCCCCAAAACATTTATAAAAACGGGGCTAAGAACTCACCTTAAGTGATACTAGGAATGATGAAAGTAAGTGCGAGTGAGAGTATGAGAATGATTTTGGAAGCGTCCTTAGTACGGAACCTGATAAATAAATTTATCTGAGAATCTAACCAAATACTATTTGGTAATTGAATTACGATTAATGAATAACGATTAATCGTTATGATGAAAAGATGATAAAATGGTTTTGTGGCAGAGGTGGCTTGCGTGGCAAAATGCTTAGAGTTCAAGAACAAAGTTATATACTATATAACTTGTCTTTAAGTATAAAGTATCGTTATTGTTTATGTGGAGTTTCAAAAGTTAATTTGAATTCCTATAATGACTATAAAAATGTATTTGTGGAAATGTTTGTAAGTATTGGCTCTTGGAATAAGTGTGCAAATATATACAATATATTCGCATGAGAGTTGGCTCGAATATCGGCTTAAGTAGTATTTTTGATGAGTGGATAAATACGGGTCTATTGTATTTATTAGATTTCTAATTATATACGTACAATATATATGTTGAATCATCGGTTCAATAATATAATTGGGAAAATATATTATTTATAATTTAATTCGTTTTGGTCGTCAAATAAATTATGTGTTAAACCTATGACGATACTTGGTAAACATATATAAGTTGTTAAATTTAAAAGTTTTGGGTGAAAAATGTCGAGTATTAAACTTGAGAGGCTGAAGTTGTAAAGATTTTTAGAAAATGTCGAGTGGTTAAAGTTGAGGGGTTGAAAGAGTAATAATTTATATAAGTTATAAACTTATAAATGCTTTAAGAATAAAGGGTAAGTGATGTGAAGTCTAGGGGCTAAAACTGCCAATAGGCGAAAGTTGTAAAAATAACTAAAAATCAAAACTGCCTTACGTAGGATCGAACTTGTGACCCCTAGTTTACATTACCAGCGACCCAACCAATTGAGCTAAGGTTCTTTTTGTGTTTTTGTTTACTGATTTAGTCATTTAAAGGGTTTTGTTATTGTCTTAAACAAATAGTTTTACTTATAGTATCTGCTATCATGAATCCTTGCATGAGTTGTGTTTCATTTTCTTCCTCAAATAGTTTGCATTTCATATGAGTTATCCAGTTCAAGAGTTGGCTTACGTTCACAAGGACGAGGCCAAATAAGCTCAAATGAGTCTCGACTCATTTGAGTTTTATTCGACTCAATCTTCCGAACGTGACTAAAAATGTAAATTGTTTTTGAATAACGTTTTTAAAAGTTTGCTCACGTTGTGATAAGCACGCTTACATGTTTTAGCTTATTAATAAGCAAGGTTCGTGGGTTGGTCCTTGGAACCAGTGTGTATTTGGGTTCGACTAAGTCAAATGGGTCGAAAGTTTTAAATGACAAACGAGTTTTTGAAACTGAAATGAGTAAAGGGAATGAGTCTTAAAATCTTGTTATACGTTGTCATTAGTTCCATTTTATTATACCACCTCATGCATAGCCACAAGAAGATTTGGGTTGCCACATTTGTTAAAAAGAAAAAAAAATGACTAACGAGAGATGTGAAATATAGAGTGCAAGTTAACCAAGGTTCGCATATATAAAGATGGATAAAGTGACTTACGACACCAATTGTGGTGGTGGGAAAACGAAACGGAGACGTGAACGAGGGACGAACGAGGAACGAAGCCAAACTCCAAAGCTTCATAGCTTATAACCACGTTACATATATAGGACCGGAGAGGATTTAGAACTCGAAGACGCATCATGTTCCTTTTGTTTCCCCTCCGTGGGACAGTAACAAAGGGAAGGATATGAATTGAGTTTTAGAAAAAGGAGGCTCACTGTGGGTTCAAGAAGAGTGTGTGTGTCGTGAGTTAACCAAGACCCAACTAGGAATCACGAGCAAGTGCACGATTCGAACACCTTGCATTCTTGGACAAACCTCACGTTTTCAGTTATAAAGAAATGGTATTAAGGATGTGAGTTGTGCATGTGAGATTTTCATGCACGTATGAGACTTTGTAAATATGAATTTTGTACTCATGAAATGAGGAAAGAGTGGAGGTCTTGCATGGTATTTAAAGAGTAAAAGAGTACATGTTAAATGAATGGTGGTACGTATAGAAAGAAAAACAGGAGTTTTATAAGTTATATTGAATGCACATGTACATGTGATAGGTTGAGTGTGTAAGAGAGGAAAGACAAGAGTGTGGTGTTGGTGATGGTTCAAATGGCAAGGAGAAAACAATAGAAAATGGTTGCGTATTTGTGTTTTTGGTGAACATATATATTGAATAGTTTGCATGGTTTCTTTTTGGTTGAAATGCATGCACCCCTTTATATACAAAAGTTTGTACAAGGTAAATGAATAGAATGAGTAGTGGTTGCATGGAGGTTGAGTGTTGTCATAGTTGTAAGTTTGGTGTCCCCTTTGTTTTTATACATGTCGACTAGGAAGAAAACAAGGAAAAGAAAATATCAAGTGTAGTTTTTTATAGTGACATATGTCAAGTAAAATATGCAATGTCAGTGATTCAAGACTTTGCTTGCTTCTCATTTATTCCATGACTTTAGGAAACGTTTGAGTGAGTTTAAAATAAGGATATATGTCCTTGTGTTTAAACATGTGTCGACACCCATTTTTATCGTGTATACAATTTGGAAATCGTGTATTACTTAGTTATAGTTGATCAAATTTAACATTTAAACATGAATTTATGCTAGGATTATTATTAGGAGTTTAAAGAAACAAGCGGGGTTTAAAATGGTTTAGTTTTGAAATATTTGATAATCGTATGGGTTGTTTTTGGATCAAATACTTTGTCCCGTAAAAATGTAGTGAGACTCGACATGGAAAGCCGAAAATTGACGTACTCGAAGTTGGCTAGGTGAGAAATGAGGGAGTGTAAAAATATGTATGTGTCGTGTGTAAAAATTGATCGTACGAGGTGTATTCTTGGCTTGGTTTAGTCGATATTAGCAAAATAATCATGAGAGATTTTGGGCTCAAGTTTTGTGGGCTGATGAATAGTAACAGGCCGCAAAGTGATGTTGGGCTTAAGAAATAATTAAGGGTCTGTTTGAATGGTAATTATGATAAATTAAGATTAGTGAAATATTTAAGTTTCGTTAAACGTGTCGAGAATTTGTTCCGTCATTTGGAGATTTTTGTGATAATGTTTTCGTGTCAAAATGATATAATAAAGAAAATTTTAAATTTTTCCGTAAAAATGGTGATTAAAAATAATGACGAAGATTAATTTATAATTAAACGTTTTTAATTATGGGGAAAATCACGGGATGTGATTGTACCTACCCGTTAAACTGAATCCCGTCCCGGGATTCCGGTCTAAGATTGTTGTTATCAGGATGTTTGAATGAAAACTTTTTAGAGAGAGTTTGTGAAAACTTCGGTTTTTGTAAGGAAAACTTGTCAATTAAATTTTAAGAGACAACACAGGATTTGTTCCAAATTTCTCTAGTAAAAAAAAAATATGTATGGAAAGTCAGTCTGTCTTATGATGGGGTGAGTAATAGTTTAAAATTTTATTTGGTTTCTTGGGGTTGATAGCAGTTGCTGGGGATGAATGAAAACAGAGAAGTTGGTTTGTTCTGATTATAGCTGAGTCCACAAAGGGTTAAATCAACGTGAATTAAGACCAAATAACTAGGTGGGAGTTTGTTTGAGTTTGCTGAAATTGTTTTGGAGTTCGAATGGAAAAATATTTAGGCAAAAATTATGATCTTTTGTTTAGTTGGAGCGGTGACAATCGAGCTGAACTGTGTTGATAATTTGGCCAGCGAATGATAGAGTAAATGAAAAAGTCTTATCACATAAGATTTATAGGTGTGTGCTAAATCGAGACGTGAGAAAGAAAAAATATCGATAGGTTGTTAAGAAAATAACACGGTGAGAGATCCAAGGTAGGCGAGCACTAGTCGGTTAACCTTAGGTGTAAAACTTAAGTCTTGGGCTTGAATAGCGTCGGGCTCAATTTGTGACCAAAGGCCCAAAGTTAAAAGGATGGGTTTGGTTTGGAGAGTATGAAATGTTTAACGCACGTTCCATGACATACACGGTTACAAGATAGTTTTGAGACCATTGAGATTTTGTATAATGCCTAAGAGTTTTGAGAGGTTGTTAGGAAGTTCGCAATCTCTCAGAGATTGAAGAGTCAAAACGCATGATCGGTGTTATTCGTATGTGGCGTGTTCATAATTTATAAGTTATGGTGTTTGAACGTTTACGTTGTGAACACAACTTGGAAGAGAACTCATTACGCTGTCACGTTTTGGTATTTCTCATGAATTGTAATTGCAAAAATCTGTGCGGGTAACCTACCCGTTAAACAAAGAGTTTTGTTGATACAAATTTTACAAAGAGAATTTTGGGTAAGGACGTAGAGTAAAATTGCCGGATTATCAGCCTTTGGGAATGATGAAAGTCATTTTGTCTTTGTGTAGTGAATAGGGAACGTCTGTGGGTAGGATAGTAGTCTACGGCTATCGCCTTACATATCCCACCTTTTTCCTCTTCACTACTCATATTTCTTTCATCCAAAGGTTTTAAAATGTCATACACCTATACTTTTCTCATAATTTTGTATGCGGTGTCAGCCATCTTCTTGGCCTACATCCCAATGGAAGATTTAGAGTTTTTGGATCGGATTATAGCACTTCTCGTGCTAATTGTGGTTTTGGCAGTTAGTGTGGATGAAATATGGGGGTAAGAGATAGTGGTACAATGGAAACGTTGTTTTGAAACCGTATAATGGTACCGTGCACTAACGTTTCAATTGTGTGATTTTATCGTATAGGGTATTTGATGTACTACATCCAGTCGTGATGTTTGATTTTGTAAGGATTGTGGTGTTTTTCATTGGCTTGGCAGGCCAACCAATTGGTTTTTCTATGCCTTACCTAGTGATATTTGTAACAATAGCATTACCAATGCTAATTGTATCGTTGTGTATCAATATATGGGGTTTCTAATGAAATTTAGTGGTTCTTGGTTTCATATGCATGTTATTTCAGATATAATTAAACCGATTTGTCTATATTTCGTTATTTACATAGAGAAGCGTCCCACACCATGTAACTAAGGAAATATAGACTGATGGTTCAATGATGTACAATTTCCTGATTTGAATAAAAGGGCGACCCAATCCATTCAAATTAAGACATTGTAAATCATCTTAAGATTCTGACTTAACATCCATACTAATCGACAAAGCAATTCATGCGCGGATTTTTGGGGATACGGAAAGAGTATGTCATACGCATCTATAAAGATGGGAGTAAGACAATTAGGAAGGATTTGTATAATACTTGAAATAGTTAATGAGTATGTATCAATATATTAGAGTGTTGCTTGTAGCATAAATTATCTAGAAGTTCCAAAATCGTATGGCAGGTGGAAGGTACGGAGAGCGTAAAGGCTATAAAATGTTTTGTTTGTAAAAACGGTTATAGTTCAGATCTAAATTAGATCTGTTTCGCTATAACCAAAGCTCTGATACCAATCTGTAACACCCCCAATTTTTAAAATATTTGCAGCGGAATAAAGATTGTGTGTTACTTCATAGCTCACAGTTTTTCAGTAGAAAATGATTATCAATTTAGTCATTTTAAAACATTTATCATTCAAATTTTATAAATATTAGAGTTTTCAAAATGAGGTCTCAGTGGTTTCAAAGTTTGTTAAATAAGTTTTTGAATGATAGTAAAATTTATAGCCTTTGTAAGAATCCGTGCTCCTCCGTACCATCCTTGCTCATTATGGACCTGAGATAAACACATGCTAAAAGTGTCAACACAAAGGTTGGTGGGTTCATAGAGTTTATAAGTAGAGTAGTTGATTTCTAAAAATCAAAAGAGTTTGTGAGTTTATACTATTCATAATAAACGATTTATTATCAAAATCAAAGTGTGAGTAAAATCCATAGTGTTTATAGTCAAAAGCAGTTGATTTATCAAAATCAAAGTTAACATGTAATAGTTTTTTGGTTTGCCCAAACTGGGTCAACACCAAAATAGTTTGTTTTTGCCAAGAAATATTGATTTTCTGCTATATAGTGAACACAAATTAGTAATTTGATAAAAACAATGAGCTACGTTGTTATACGCCCACAGCACTACTACCTGATTTCCCTAAGCCTCATGACACTCATACGATTAACAGATCTCATCATAAATGATGGATAATAGTAACAATGGCCCTCGGGATAGGTTCTTGCCAGTAACCTATTAGATTTCAAATAAAGTGCGTTTGGTAGCTTTCTCCAGCGCCCAAACGGGGATTGTCAATCCCTAATAGATCTATCCACAATTATTTACGTTCACCCTACGGGTGACTAAGGTTCATGATATGAGGGACTTTTTGGAAATAGCTAACTTAGACAATAGAAATCAGATATAGCATACAGTTGAAAAGTTACTTGTAAACATGTTTATAGCAGTTATCTCTCCATGAGATATAAAATGTATAAAAGTGGTGGGCAATGGTCCCACAGTAATTTGTAAATAGTTTGAAATACTTATGAAAGTAAAAGTAGTATTTGAGCATGTATCTCCCCAAAACATTTATAAAACAATTCTAAAACCAGTAAAAGTAGGGTTATGACTCACAGTAATATGTAAAAGTTTAAAATACTTATGAAAGTAAAAGTAGTAGTTGAGCATGTATCTCCCCCAAAACATTTATAAAAACGGGGCTAAGAACTCACCTTAAGTGATACTAGGAATGATGAAAGTAAGTGCGAGTGAGAGTATGAGAATGATTTTGGAAGCGTCCTTAGTATGGAACCTGATAAATAAATTTATCTGAGAATCTAACCAAATACTATTTGGTAATTGAATAACGATTAATCGTTATGATGAAAAGATGATGAAATGGTTTTGTGGCAGAGGTGGCTTGCGTGGCAAAATGCTTAGAGTTCAAGAACAAAGTTATATACTATATAACTTGTCTTTAAGTATAAAGTATCGTTATTGTTTATGTGGAGTTTCAAAAGTTAATATGATTTCCTATAATGACTATAAAAATGTATTTGTGGAAATGTTTGTAAGTATCGGCTCTTGGAATAAGTATGCAAATATATACAATATATTCGCATGAGAGTTGGCTCGAATATTGGCTTAAGTATTTTTGATGAGTGGATAAATACGGGTCTATTGTATTTATTAGATTTCTAATTATATACGTACAATATATATGTTGAAGCCTCGGTTCAATAATATAATTGGGAAAATATATTATTTATAATTTAATTCGTTTTGGTCGTCAAATAAATTATGTGTTAAACCTATTATCTAGACGATACTGGGTAAACATGTATAAGTTGTTAAATTTAAAAGTTTTGGGTGAAAAATGTCGAGTATTAAACTTGAGAGGCTGAAGTTGTAAAGATTTTTAGAAAATGTCGAGTGGTTAAAGTTGAGGGGTTGAAAAGGGTAATAATTTATATAAGTTATAAACTTATAAATGCTTTAAGAATAAAGGGTAAGTGATGTGAAGTCTAGGGGCTAAAACTGCCAATAGGCGAAAGTTGTAAAAATAACTAAAAATCAAAACTGCCTTGCGTAGGCTCGAACTTGTGACCCCTAGTTTACATTACCAGCGACCCAACCAATTGAGCTAAGGTTCTTTTTGTGTTTTAGTTTACTGATTTAGTCATTTAAAGGGTTTTGTTATTGTCTTAAACAAATAGTTTACTTATAGTATCTGCTATCATGAATCCTTGCATGAGTTGTGTTTCATTTTCTTCCTCAAATAGTTTGCATTTCATATGAGTTATCCAGTTCAAGAGTTGGCTTACGTTCACAAGGACGAGGCCAAATAAGCTCAAATGAGTCTCGACTCATTTGAGTTTTATTCGACTCAATCTTCCGAACGTGACTAAAAATGTAAATTGTTTTTGAATAACGTTTTTAAAAGTTTGCTCACGTCGTGATAAGCACGCTTACATGTTTTAGCTTATTACTAGTAATAAGCAAGGTTCGTGGGTTGGTCCTTGGACCCAGTGTGTATTTGGGTTCGACTAAGTCGAATGGGTCGAAAGTTTTAAATGACAAACGAGTTTTTGAAACTGAAATGAGTAAAGGGAATGAGTCTTAAAATCTTGTTATACGTTGTCATTAGTTCCATTTTATTATACCACCTCATGCATAGCCACAAGAAGATTTGGGTTGCCACATTTGTTAAAAAGAAAAAAAAAAATGACTAACGAGAGATGTGAAATACAGAGTGCAAGTTAACCAAGGTTCGCATATATAAAGATGGATAAAGTGACTTACGACACCAATTGTGGTGGTGGGAAAACAAAATGGAGACGTGAACGAGGGACGAACGAGGAACGAAGCCAAACTCCAAAGCTTCATAGCTTATAACCACGTTACGTATAGAGGACCGGAGAGGATTTAGAACTCGAAGACGCATCATGTTCCTTTTGTTTCCCCTCCGTGGGACAGTAACAACGGGAAGGATATGAATTGAGTTTTAGAAAAAGGAGGCTCACTGTGGGTTCAAGAAGAGTGTGTGTGTCGTGAGTTAACCAAGACCCAACAAGGAATCACGAGCAAGTGCACGATTCGAACACCTTGCATTCTTGGACAAACCTCACGTTTTCAGTTATAAAGGAATGGTATTAAGGATGTGAGTTGTGCATGTGAGATTTTCATGCACGTATGAGACTTTTTAAATATGAATTTTGTACTCATGAAATGAGGAAAGAGTGGAGGTCTTGCATGGTATTTAAAGAGTAAAAGAGTACATGTTAAATGAATGGTGGTACGTATGGAAAGAAAAACAGGAGTTTTATAAGTTATATTGAATGCACATGTACATGTGATAGGTTGAGTGTGTAAGAGAGGAAAGACAAGAGTGTGGTGTTGGTGATGGTTCGAATGGCAGGGAGAAAACAATAGAAAATGGTTGCGTACTTGTGTTTTTGGTGAACATATATATTGAATAGTTTGCATGGTTTCTTTTTGGTTGAAATGCATGCACCCCTTTATATACAAAAGTTTGTACAGGGTAAATGAATAGAATGAGCAGTGGTTGCATGGAGGTTGAGTGTTGTCATAGTTGTAAGTTTGGTGTCCCCTTTGTTTTATACATGTCGACTAGGAAGAAAACAAGGAAAATAAAATATCAAGTGTAGTTTTTGATAGTGACATATGTCGAGTAAAATATGCAATGTCAATGATTCAAGACTTTGCTTGATTCTCATTTATTCCATGACTTTAGGAAACCTTTGAGTGAGTTTAATATAAGGATATTTGTCCTTGTGTTTAAACATGTGTCGACACCCATTTTTATCGTGTATACAATTTGGAAATCGCGTATTACTTAGTTATAGTTGATCAAATTTAACATTTAGACATGAATTTATGCTAGGATTATTATTAGGAGTTTAAAGAAACAAGCGGGGTTTAAAATGGTTTAGTTTTGAAATATTTGATAATCGTATGGGTTGTTTTTGGATGAAATACTTTGTCCCGTAAAAATGTAGTGAGACTCGACATGGAAAGCTGAAAATTGACGTACTCGAAGTTGGCTAGGTGAGAAATGAGGGAGTGTAAAAATATGTATGTGTCGTGTGTAAAAATTGATCGTACGAGGTGTATTCTTGGCTTGGTTTAGTCGATATCAGCAAAATAATCATGAGAGATTTTGGGCTCAAGTTTTGTGGGTTGATGAATAGTAACAGGCCGCAAAGTGATGTTGGGCTTAAGAAATAATTAAGGGTCCGTTTGAATGGTAATTAGGATAAATAAAGATTAGTGAAATATTTAAGTTTCGTTAAACGTGTCGAGAATTTGTTCCGTCATTTAGAGATTTTTGTGATAATGTTTTCGTGTCAAAATGATATAATAAAGAAAATTTTAAATTTTTCCGTAAAAATGGTGATTAAAAATAATGACGAAGATTAATTTATAATTAAACGTTTTTAATTATAGGGAAAATCACGGGATGTGATACCTATACTAAGCAAGTTATATGTTAAGTTATCTACATGCTCTACATTGTCAATAGTAAGTGAGTCTTGAGAAATCGTACCTTTGCCAATGATTTTTCCACGTAAGTCACTACCGAAAATAACGTTACCTCCATTGAATGCCTTGTATGTAGAAAATATCTTGCGGTTCCCCGTCATGTGCCTCGAACATCCGCTATCCTTGATCCATTCGTCAGGCTCCAAGTCAATTCCTAAACATATTTCGTCGGTTCCTTTTGCAATAAAACACTTTTCGTCTCTTGGTTTTTCCACTTCTTCTTTGTCACTATCACTCCATGTTCCACTAACAAAGGCGCCTTGATTTTCATGACCCGGCGGCTTTAGACATTCGCCAATGAGATGATTTGGACTTCCACATCTAAAGCACTTTCTTTTCCCGTAGTTATCACTTCTATTTCTTTGGAATGGTTTTCTTTCGTCTCGTGGTGATCTAGTGAATCTTCCTCGTCTCTTGAAGAATTTCTTGAATTCTCTTACGGCCATTGCATATTCTTCGTCTTCACTCTCGTCACTTGAAACATCATCGTCACTAGGTTCCTTTTAGGCTTTTAGAGCAATGGATTTGGTTTGTTCTTTCTTGACTTTGACCGTTTCCGAATCTCTTCTTACAATTTCTTCATGAACCTTCAACTTGCCAATAAGTTCATCTAGTGATAACGTCATCAATTTCTTTCATTCTTCAATTGCCGTGACCTTAGCTCGCCATTTCGGATGCCATGCCCTAAGAAATTTCCTAACACAATTTTTACTAGAAAATGTCTCATCAAGTGCTTTCAAACTTGTAATAATAGTGTTAAATTTAGCAAAAGCATTATCAATTGATTCCACTTCCGGAATCATAAATTGTTCATATTGTTGTACAAGAAGATCTATTTTGTTATCTTTAACTTGACTATTACCTTGGTGAGTAATTAGTAAAGAATCCCAAATTTCTTTTGCGGTTTTACACATAAAAATTCTTTCATATTATTTGCGTGGTAACACATTATAAATAATCATTTTAGCCTCATTATTTTTTGCTAGTTTCTTTTTCAAATCATCGTTTTGTTTTTCAAAAGATACAATTTTATCCATTTTAGTTTCAATATTATATTGAATAGGGGGAAAATCACCAAAGGTAATGACATGCCAAAGATCAAGATTTTTTGATTTCACATAAGTTTCGAATCTATTTTTCCAATATAAAAATCCATCACTTTCAAATAGTGGTGGTCTTTGCATAGATTGCCCTTCTAAATATTTTAAAGATTCCATAGATCATTACAAGTTTTAAAATATAATATATTTTAAAAAATCTTGCTAGACGTGGCTCTTGATACCAATTGTGGAAAACTAGAAGGGGGGGTTGAATAGTTTTACGTCTTTTTAATTTGTTACAAAAGATTGTTTGAAAGTTTTCTTTGTTTTCAAAAATTTAGATTCGATGCTATGTGATATCAAGTCATACACAATATGAACAACACTAAATATGTACGATAAAGCAATAATACTGTAAGTAAAGAAATAGATGAAAGTTGGAAAGATCGAACCGCGAGACAAGAGATTTATAGTGGTTCGGCTACAAGGTCACCTTCCTTGCCCTACTCCACTCCCCGAGCACCTAACTCAAGAGTTTTCTTCACTATGTCAACAAGCTCCCTTATGGCGGAGAAAACCTTACATACCAATGTACACACCACAACTACGTCACAACTTATTCACACCTTCTACACAACTTCTTCACACCTAGTCACTACTTAATCACAACACTACTTCACACCTATCTACTTAATCACAACACTACTTCACACCTATCTACTTCACACCAATCTTCTTCACACCTATCTTCTTCACATCAATTTTCTTCACACCAATCTACTTCTTAACTCTTCTTCTTCACAACTAACTACTAACCAATCACACTATATATATACCTAGCTAAACTATCTTCTATCAAGTATTCACAACTAATTTCACAAAGAGATATATACAATGATGATGCTCTAACAACTTAGATGTGGAGATCACAACAAGTTGTAATACTTCTTGTCTTGAGGGATAGAAGTATTCTTCTCTTGCACTTGAAAGAATAATGTTTGGATCACTTTGAAACAAAGATTAATGAATGTATGATTGATTGAGGCAAAAGCAGACAACTAAAGTCAACCACGGATGTGGTCAATATCGTCAAACTCCTTAGGCTCAATTCTCCGTGGAATACAGTGTTTCCCCGGGTCGTTATGTCCTAACGAGGCGTGATGGTATAAAAACGAGTTTGAGATCGGGTGAATTTGAATGAGAAAAAGATAAATGTGAGTGATTGATTAAACTAATGGAATGTAAAAGTAAATAGCTTAAATAAGCTATGAAAATGATTACGTGAAAACTAGATACCTAAAAACGTTTAAAAACCCAAAACGCGTACGATTAATTAAAACTACGTTTAACGTACAAAATAAAACGTGAATTCTGTCCAATATAAATCGCACAAATGTGAAAATTATATTTTTAGAATCCAAATGATAAAAGAAAATTATTGGAAATAGAAAATTATTTTTTTGACTATTTATGTAATTATTATTAATTAAAAACTAATTATTAATTATTTTAAACTAATTTAAATTATACTAAAATACACTTAAATATTATTTTAAGCTAGAAAAATAAAAATTTAATCTTGAAAATTCTAAAATAACTTAAAACTAATTTTAAAACTGAAACTAATTTTTTTTTGGGTTTTTATTTAATTTTTATGAATTTAAAATGATTTAAAAATACTTAAAAACTAATATTAATTAAGAAAAGTACTAAATAAGCTTAGAAAAATATGAAAATTTTATGGAAATTCTAAAATAATATACTAAACCTAGAAAAAATATAAAAAGTTAGATAAGCCCAATAATAAGCTGAATTGGGCAAATAAGCACTTTAAATAAGCACTTAGAATAAGCACTTATGCACCAAATCACACCAAAAGCTTAGGGAAGGTTCAACTAACTTAAATATACACAACTAAACAATAAAAACAAAAATAAGCCCACAAAATAAGCTAGAAAAGCAATAAGCAGTTTTAAATAAGCATTTAGAATAAGCAGTTGATAAGCAGATTGCACAAAAAGCTTAGGTATAGTGTAATATACTAAAACGAACTCAACTCAACTGAAAAAACTTAGATAAGCCCTGGCCGCAAGCCAAAACGAGTGCTCAGACACATTGTACTATTTAGAAAGAAACAAGACTAAATGACATACTTCGGGGCTTCAAACGGCTAATAAGAAAAAATCCTAAAAATAAGTTGAGAATGGACTTCACAAGCTTAGCTGGGTGACTTCAACTTGTGCAAGTTTCAAATCCTAATTCTTAACACAAAATTCATGAAAATTCTTGTAAGATTTGTAAAAAACTGAGTAACTTGCAACTTTGACTTTTGATGATTTTCTAAAAGTTGACTAAAGTCAGGTTTGATTGATCTCTACTCACTGAATATGAAGTTATGAGCTAAGTAAAAACTAAATTAAGCTAACTTATCAACTTGTACAACTATAATGAAGATTATGCAATTATGAAACTAACTGATGTGAGCTGGACATGAATTTGCAATTGAATTTGACTTTTAATGCTATGAACCTACCATTTTATGCTATGGAAACAACAATGTAACAACTCTAACACTAAAATTAAAGCATATCCAAACGCCCCTATAACTACTGAATTTTAAGATTTTCAAAGGATTCAACTGATATAATCCACAATTCCAGTTTCAAAGGTTGTAATATGATGGTATGTGATCATTTTAGCAATACAACACCAACAACAACAACTAGAACTCATGAATCATGATAGTGCTAAAAATAGCAGTGAAAATGAAAAATTAGAGCAACAAGGAAAACAAGTGAACAAGCTAGCAATATAAAGCCATATATCAACTAACATGCATAAAAGAAGCATAAACTAGCAGAGATAAGTAGTTTTAAGCTATGCTACAGTGAAATGACCAAAATCCAAGAAATGGCTTACAAATGATTTCAAGCTGAGAACTGAGAGCCAAGGACTATTATCACACCCTATAGCTTCCCAATAAGCTCTAAAACCAAGGGCAATCCATTATACACCCTGCTCCAAGCTTCATTCTTGATTTTTCATGATTTTCAAATTTTCAACTATTTATTTTCTATTTTGAGTATTTTTTATTATTGAACTGAAAACTGATTAGAATGCAAAAGAAAGCTTATAGAAGCTTATCAGTAGCTTATGTGAGCTTAAAGGACCAATAATCAACAACTTTTAACAACATAAGAGTAAATATGGAATTTTCAATAAAAATGACAAAAGCTCAATTCAACTAGAAAACTTGGAATTAACTGTTTAGAAACTTGAAAATAACAATATTAAACTGAGATTACACTTCTAAAACTAATTTTACAAACTGAAAGTGAAAAATAAGCTTAGTCGACATGCTACAACTAAACTACAACTACCTATATCTTCATATCTGCTTCTTTCTTGATATATAGAGGTCTTTTGAGGTTCCAGCTGTTCTGTGAGACTTTCCCACTTCATTTTAGCCATTGGATTACTCTGAATTCATCCTAACCATCAAAACTGCTTTTTGGCGCCAAAAAGTCTAAAAGCAGGTATGCGTAGTTTAGGAGCAATTAAAGAAAGTTGGAAGTTTGTGATGGTGGAGGAGGTGAGGTGGGATGTAGAGTAGCCAGCTGGGGGTGGAGGTGGCAAGAAACCACCTGGTTTTGTTTATCAGTGAGGGAGGAGAAAGAGTAACAGTGATGGCGGTTTTTTTTATAATTAAACGGGGAGTGGGCTTGGGTTGGTTTTGGGTTTGTTTGTTTTAGCTAATAGATCACAAGGAGCAATTATGTAATAATGCTGAAAATTAAGGGGTAGTTCTGCCAATATTCCCAAGTTATCATAAGGACCATATTTACCATAATTCCATAATCCAAGGATCCTTAATGATTATTTTCCAAAAAAATTGATATTCAGGGACTAGTTTTGCCAGAATTCAAAGTTGAGGGACCGATTCTGTCAAGCTTCAATAATACAAGAATCATTTTGATATTTTCAAAGTTTGAATATCCCAAGGACTTGGGTTGACTTTTCTTCCAAAACAAATGCTCAGGGACTAATTTTGACAAGTTTTAAAAGTTGAGGGACTGAAACTGCCAATTATGCAAACTTTGTTTGTTTTTCATCTGTTTTTGATCATTTTGCATCAGAAACATATAAAACACATTTCTGAGATATTTTCAGTATTATGATGCATATTTGAGTGTTTTTGGATGTTTTAGCAGTTCAGATTGGTATAAAATGATGAGTATTTAGACACTCATCAATGATCAAAGGATTAAGAGAATGGAAATTGAGATCTAGAACAGAAAGTTTAGGAGTGCAAAAGGTGAGAAAAATTCCAGATTTAAGGAGATATTTATAGGCAACAAATTCTGATAACTGGAGCGTGCCGGTCCCCTTAAATCAAGGTCAGCCCCCTTAAAATTAAGGGGACCGCCCCTTATAATTAAGGGGGCCGCCCAGCTGTAACGGCCAGAATTTTTGTCTTTTAGTGGGGAAAGTTTATTTGGTGAAAAACTAACTGATTTTGGTTAAAAATTTGAATTCATATATTTAGTATGAATAAAACATTTTTCTTTATTACCAAAAGTGTTTTTCAAAAATATATAATATGTTTATATAATTAAATAAACCTTGTAATACTTAATTAAATTTTCCTTTGATCATAAATTGCACTAAACACTTTGTTTATTCATACCTTAAGTGATTTGGATGTAAAGAGAATGTTAATCACTAAATACTTGTTTATGTCACAAGTTTTAGTTCTATGAGTTTATATTTTGTAATAATCAAAACATAGAGATATTGATAATATGTTAATAATGTTTTTAGGCATTATTTATGTCAACACAATCCCTTGGTGAAGATATCGGCATACTGATAACGAGAGGGTACATTTAGAACACGCACTTGACCAGCGGTAACCATGTCACGGACAAAATGTATGTCAATCTCAATATGTTTTGTCCGCTGATGCTGAACAGGGTTGGCAGACATATAGATGGCACTAACATTATCACAGTAGGCAAGAGTGGCAGACAATAAAGGAGAATGTAACTCACGAAGCAGATTATGAAGCCAAACAGTCTCAGCCACAACGTTAGCAACACCCCGATATTCGGCTTCAGCACTAGAACGGGAGAGGGTGTGCTGACGATAAAGTTAGCAGTAGCCTAAACACGTTCGTAGAAAAAGAAAGAAAAAGTAAAGAATTAGAAGAATCAATATCTGATCTATCCAAAAGATTAGGATTGATAGGAGTAACCGAAAAGCAGGTCCCAAGAACAAAGCAGGGTCCAATCTTTTACTTCAAAGATCCAAAAGCCATCTTTACCTCTCAATACGGTAAAGAAAAGAAATGAATCTCTCAAGAGTAAGAAGCGGTTCTAGTACCCATACTAGACCAAATGTTCGAGGAACGGCCTCGAATGATGAAATACCAACTCAAGAAGATCAGATAAGAAGCTACCAAAGGATGAGGCGAGCAGGTTTCGAAGCTAGGAGACAACTTAATAGCCTTATCGGAAGAAACCGGAGGAACAACCACAACAACACTCTTGAAACAATAATTAACCCAGAAGAACAACTAGCGATCTCAAGAGGAAGACGAGCACAACTTGCACCGGCAGAAGTGCTTTACTCATACAACAGGCAGACAGCAAGACACCGAGTTTATGAACACTACTCGGAACAAAGGATATGTTGTGCAGAAGGGGATCAGGAGGATCTCAGGTTATGTAACGAAACAAGTCACCAAGCTCTACGAAGAGCAGGTCTTCAACATATTCACATTGGGTTAGCAATGGTCAGAATATACGGTCTTCACAGAACTGGTGCGGGAACTAACGCATTAGTAACCTTACAAGACACAAGATGGTCAGACACAACGAGAATCGTTAGCACTATGGAGGTTGACTTGGCTCAAGGAACACAACTCGTGTATATGGTTCCTGATATGATGGTTAGCATTGAAGACTTCTACAATTACTTCAGGCTCTCAATTATGACCCATGGTTATGAGGCATGGCAAGGCGGTGATAACTTGCTAGTAACAATAGCCTTAGTTGGAAGGCTTTCAAATACCAGTTATGTGGGTTTTCAATACAACATCAATGATGTTATTGACCACTTAACTACCAATGGCGTTCTAGCAATTCCTGGGGAAAGAAGAACAATGGAAGACCTAGAAGGAAGAAGTTGGCATCTAAGGCCGATTCAAGAGGCAACTATAAGAGTCCCCGCAAGGGTCGCCGTAACTAGTCGCTTGGATCGAACGACAAGCCTAAGGTTTGAAGGATATGGCAGGGCTCGACCTGCAAGAATATCCGTAGATGACAGTGATCGAGAAGTGGTTCAGGATGAAGATGAAGAAACTTTTCTTCATATAGTAGCTTGTGTCTACATTGAACAGATGGTTCAACACGAAGACAAAAATGATTGCCAATGTGAAGAATGTGTCCACACAAGAAGAACCACTCACATAAGCTATGACGTATGCTTTTGTGATGATTGCTTAGATTATGAAGAAAAGATGCAAGATGAACCATTAAATAAAAGAAGACGATCCAACAACAAACCGAAAAGAAGGAAAGGGAACTGGTCAACACTTGGCCAGCCTAGCGGAAAATGGGACTACTATGTTAGGTATGATATACCTACTGATATAACTCCAATTGAAGAAATTGTTGCGGATGGATGGGGTGATGAATTTGATGATGATTACCCACCAACAACAATTATCGTCAAAGAATGCCCATGTGAATCATCAGAGTCTGAATGGGAAAACCCATTCGCAGTGAAGCATGGTGGAAATATAATTCAAAATTCTGACGATTTTGATCCCGAAGAACTACCTTACCCAGTTAAAGCTGAAGATCCAGTGGAAGTAAACTTCCACGTGCATGAACAAGAGCTCCCCTACCCAAAATTCTTAAAAAAAGGTAGAAGAGTTAATAAAAGAAACAGCTTATATGGCAAACGGAGAATCGTCTGGTTCGAATTTTACATACCAACCACCAAAAGACTCAATGATGGGTCCCCCGATCTATCCACCAGTGGATAGGGAACCACCAACAAGTTATGGGAATGGAAGAGCAGATCCACAATATTTCAGAGGTGGATATGGGCATTATCATAACCAGCAATGGACGTTGCCACCAGCCTACTCACAGAATGGAGCTCTACTTAGTTTACCTATGGATCCAGGATTATGGGCAGACACGATTGCAAGATGGGAAACAATAACGATAAACGTCTTGAACGAAAAGTCATGGGCTGATAATAAGTCAAAGTTAATGTTTGTGGAAAATCTGCTGGGAGAACAAGAGAAACTGATGTGGCAACAATGGCGAAAAGTTTTTCCAGAGTCATATGAAGGCTTGGAAGCCATAGCTGAAGACCCACAAAACATTACTTCACAAGTCAGACAAATAATTCTCATGGAAGATCCATACAGAGGCTCTACGGAAGTACAAAATATTGCTAAAAGAGATCTTGAAAGGTTAATATGTGAAGAAACCAAGAACCTTTGGGAGTTCATGGAAGAATTCAAGATCCTGGCAATAAAATCCGGTAGGCTATTCTTCCCAGAAATAACTGAGAAGTTCTTTTCAAAGCTTCCACCCTCCTTATCACAAAAGATAAAGGATGGTTTTCAAAAGGCGTATCCCGGAGTAATGACAGGGGTTTTACCAGCAATAAGCTTTACACATACATTTGTATCAGAAATGTGTAAAGAAGCAGCTTTAAGCAAGGAGCTTAGGGATCTTGACCTATGTGCATCAATACCAATCCCAGGTTACTACAAAGGAACCATAAAAAGGTATTCCATAAGGAAGGCAAAAAGTTACAGAGGAAAACCTCATGGTTCTCATGTAAAGAAAATCAATAACAAATACAAAGGCAATCCAATGAAGGTCAGCAAGTGCAAATGCTTAATTTGTGGAAAAGAAGGTCATTATGCCAGAGAATGTAGAAGCAAGAATGGAGACATTGCTAGAGCAGCGATTTACAAAGATCTGGATTTAGATCAAGATTGGGATGTAGTCTCAGCTGACATGGATGATAGCAGCATGTGTAGCATATCAGGAGATGAAGGAAAGGGTGCTCAAGCTAACACTGGAATAATCCAAGAAAGCCTTTTTATGGCATTCAGTGATTATGAAAGTGATGATGAGCCAGGGGCGTTCACTGAAAATGAAGAAGAAGCAGAAGTAGCCTACATGTTCTAACCAACAGGATTTACTCCTTATTACCCGGGCAATGCTGAACAAATTGAAGAAATGAGGAAGAATGTTGGAAACTGGAGGCCGGAAAGAGAATTGCCAGAAAAAAGTAAAAGCTGTAATCACCCTTGGAAAGAAAATTGTGTAACAGGCTTCAATACCTGTTATTACTGTGGAATGTTAACTACGGAAAGATCAAGGCTACACTGTCCCAAGTGCGAACTAACTGCATGTGCTCTATGTGCTCTTCATTACCTCAAAATAAAAGTGACTGTGGCAAAAATTGATCCAGCTGGCAAAATTACTAAAAATGAAAAAGAAGAGTCACTGAAGAACCCTTAATGCAGATGCTGAAGGAAAAAGATGAAGAAATAAAGAAATTCATCAAAGAACAAGCATTAAATGAATTTCAGGCCCAGCAGAAAGAGAAGGAATTCAAAGAGCAAATTGCTGAAGCTGTAAAGAAAAAGGAAGAGCTTCGTGCAAGAGGCTTAGAATGGCAAGTTTTCGGAGAGAAACTTAAAGAAGAAAATAAGGAGCTGAAGAAAAAGGAAGTAGACCTGTTAAATGCGGAAGAAAAGATAAGATCTATGAATGAGAAATTCCAATTGATGGGCTCTCAGAATGATAAGCTCTATGATAAAACAAAGGTTCAAGAACTCCAAATTAAAGAATTAAAGGAGAAACAGGTTGAAGATAAAGCCCTCATAACAAAGCTTAGAAAGCAGAACCAAGACCATCTTAGGGAATTGGCAGAGATGGAAAGAAGGTGGCAGGAGCAAGTAAACTCTGCTAGGAAAAATGAACAGGAACAGGCTGCACGCTCTCAGAATCAAGAGATGACTATTAAAAGGCTAAAAGAAGAATTAAAGGAATTCAGAAGGAGTACTGAAGAAACAGTCCCTCTGACTGATATCCAACAAGAAGTAGCCAACGTAGTCATGGAAACGGAGGTCGCAAGAAATGTAAATGGAGAACCATTACAAGGGCCTCTGAAGATCAGGAAGGTGGTCAATCAATTGTACAATGTTACTATAGATTTTGACATCCCCGGATGTAAGATCTTCAAGACGAAGGCAATTATTGATACTGGAGCTTCATCGTGTTTCCTCAATCGTGCCGTTGTCCCTGATGAAGCCATTGAACCAGTAAATAGAATTGTAAATATCAGCGGCCTGAACTCACAGCAAGAAGCCAGGCATAAGATAAAGGCAGGATACTTTTCAATTGAAGGAAACAAGTTTAAGATACCCCTGATCTACACCTTTGATATGACCATCAATGATGGTATACAAATGCTGATCGAAACTAACTTCTTACGAGCAATGCAAGGAGGAATTCGTATTGAAGGAGACGAAATCGCTATATACAAGAAGGTGACAAAATTTAAAACATCCAGTCACACAGAAGTTAGCCAAGTAGCAATTGAAGAACTAGGTATGGATGAGGCTGAGTACCAGATGACGGTGACTCATGAAACAGTTTATAAAGTTATAAGTCCAGACTTTATGAAGAAATTCAATCCAATCCTAGAAAGGCTAAAGGAGCAAGGGTACATAGGCGAAGATCCCTTAAGATATTGAAAGAAAAATGGGGAAATGTGCAAACTTGACATCATTAACCCTGATGTTACAATAGAAGACAAGCCCTTAAAAGACGTCACTCCAGCAATGGAAGAAGCCTTCATCAAACATATTGATGCTCTTCTAAAAATCAGAGTCATAAGGGAAAGCAAAAGCAGGCACCGCACCCGCGCCATGTTTGTAAATTCAGGAACAATAGTTGACCCAGTAACAGGAAAAGAGACAAGAGGAAAGGAGCGACTGGTGTTCAATTACGTATCCCTTAATGATAATACGTATAAAGACCAGTATTCATTACCTGGTATCAACACTATTGTTCAAAAAGTGAAGAATGCAAAGATTTTCTCCAAGTTTGACTTGAAGTCTGGATTTCACCAAGTAGCCATGGCGGAAGAATCAATACCATGGACAGCATTCATAACCCCAAACGGTTTTTATGAATGGTTAGTCATGCCCTTTGGATTGAAGAATGCACCAGCAGTTTTTCAGAGAAAGATGAATAAGTGTTTTGCAGGAACGGAAGGCTTTATAGCAGTATACATTGATGATATTTTGGTATTCTCTAAAAACGAAGAAGATCACGCAAAGCATCTCACAGTGATGCTTAAGATATGTGAAGATAATGGTCTTATTCTCTCTCCAAGCAAAATGAAGGTAGCAGTCCCCAGGATAGATTTTCTAGGAGTAATAATCGGAGAAGGAAGCATACAACTGCAGCCACATATCATCAAGAAGATCGTAGATTTTGATGAAGAAAGCTTAAAAACAAAGAAAGGTCTAAGGTCCTTCCTTGGGATACTCAATTATGCAAGGCAGCATATCCCAAAGTTAGGAATACTGTTACGACCATTGTATGAGAAAACCAATACCCATGGAGACAAAAGGATGAAGCCTTCAGACTATAAAATCATCAAAGAAATAAAGAAAAAGGTCCAGAATCTACCAGATCTTTCAATACCACCAGAAGATGCGTACATCATAATCGAAGTCGATGGATGCATGGAAGGATGAGGAGGCATAATTAAATGGAAAAAGAAGAAGGATGACCCAAGGAACACTGAAAAGGTTTGCGCCTACGCTAGTGGCAAATTCACCAAGGTCCAGTCCACCATTGATGCAGAAATTCATGCTTGCATCAACACCCTGGAAAAAAATGAAGATTTACTATTTGGACAAACAAGAGATAAAGATCAGAGCTGATTGCAGTGCGATAGTCAGCTTCTACAACAAATCCAATAGTAATAAATCCTCTAGAGTCAGATGGATGAAGTTTGTTGATGCCATTACTGGGACCGGAATAAGCATAAAAATTGAGCACATAGACGGAAAAAATAATGTCTTAGCTGACTCATTATCACGTCTTGTTAACAATTGTGTTACAGTATGTACAGCAGAGGCCAAGGATCCCAAGGAAGAGGAAATGATGATGGAAGCAGCAGCAGCAGTGTGCCAAGTCCTATCAGAAGAAGCTCAACAGGAGGACAGCCCAGAGAACTGGCATGGTACCTTACAGACCAAGGAGCCGAAAACATCTACAATCGTGTTCCAGATCTCCGACCTGTGCCAGAAAGCCTTAATCCACCACCAACAAAGATGTCATCAGAATACAGAAGGGTTCAAGCAGAAGCTAACACAAGGCCTATCGACATTAGGGCAGCCAATGCTTTACGAAGAATCGCGAATAGCATGGAACAGACATCCATCATCAGAATGGTTGAAGCAGTCGAAGAAGTCTATTCCATACTCCAGTGTAAAGGGCAAATATGCTTTGGATCAAAATCAAAGGACAACTTCTACTCAGACATATGGCCAACAATTGCAGCTGACGCCATGGAATCCAAAGATTTACTACAGCGAACCAAGAAGCTTCTTGACTCCTATAGGTATGACATCTGAAGAAGAGGATGAAGATGTAATAGTTGATCCAGGATGGGAAGATTCTTGCCTAGACATAATCAAAAAGGACCAAATTGGTAACTTAAGATATTTTCCAAGGACTCGCAACTGTCGCATCTAGAAGACCATTCATAAGCAATGACGTATATGTATATTATTGTGTGCCAGTTTGTCAAAATTTTCTCTAGAAGATGGACCCACTTTGTGCAACCCGTGGTTTCTTTTTCAAAATTTAGTGGTAAATCATTACCGCTTTTGTCAAAAGTTTGAATAATAGAGGACCCTACCCATTATCTCTTGTCGGGATAGGTAATGTGTTTAGTTTGTTATTGTCCTATATAAAAGATCGTTGGAGTCTTGTAAGGATCATCGAATCCACACATATTTCACTATAATATAAGGTGTGTTTTATATTCCGCTCTCTCTGAAAAATATAAGTTTTAGTTTTTAAACTTATTTACTTTACAACCTGGGAAAACATAATTGATATCAAAGCTCAATTCAACTAGAAAACTTGGAATTAACTGTTTAGAAACTTGAAAATAACAATATTAAACTGAGATTACACTTCTAAAACTAATTTTACAAACTAAAAGTGATAAATAAGCTTAGTCGACATGCTACAACTAAACTACAACTACCTATATCTTCATATCTGCTTCTTTCTTGATATATAGAGGTCTTTTGAGGTTCCAGCTGTTCTGTGAGACTTTCCCACTTCATTTTAGCCATTGGATTACTCTGAATTCATCCTAACCATCAAAACTGCTTTTTGGCGCAAAAAAGTCTAAAAGCAGGTATGGGTAGTTTAGGAGCAATTAAAGAAAGTTGGAAGTTTGTGATGGTGGAGGAGGTGAGGTGGGATGTAGAGTAGCCAGCTGGGGGTGGAGGTGGCAAGAAACCACCTGGTTTTGTTTATCAGTGAGTGAGGAGAAAGAGTAACAGTGATGGCGGTTTTTTTTTATAATTAAACGGGGAGTGGGCTTGGGTTGGTTTTGGGTTTGTTTGTTTTAGCTAATAGATCACAAGGAGCAATTATGTAATAATGCTGAAAATTAAGGGGTAGTTCTGCCAATATTCCCAAGTTATCATAAGGACCATATTTACCATAATTCCATAATCCAAGGATCCTTAATGATTATTTTCCAAAACAATTGATATTCAGGGACTAGTTTTGCCAGAATTCAAAGTTGAGGGACCGATTCTGTCAAGCTTCAATAATACAAGAATCATTTTGATATTTTCAAAGTTTGAATATCCCAAGGACTTGGGTTGACTTTTCTTCCAAAACAAATGCTCAGGGACTAATTTTGATAAGTTTTAAAAGTTGAGGGAGTGAAACTGCCAATTATGCAAACTTTGTTTGTTTTTCATCTGTTTTTGATCATTTTGCATCTGAAACATATAAAACACATTTATGAGATATTTTCAGTATTATGATGCATATTTGAGTATTTTTGGATGTTTTGGCAGTTCAGATTGGTATAAAATGATGAGTATTTAGACACTCATCAATGATCAAAGGATTAAGAGAATGGAAATTGAGATCTAGAACAGAAAGTTTAGGAGTGCAAAAGGTGAGAAAAATTCCAGATTTAAGGAGGTATTTATAGGCAACAAATTCTGACAACTGGAGCGTGCCGGTCCCTTTAAATCAAGGCCGGCCCCCTTATAATTAAGGGGGCCGCCCAGCTGTAACGGCCAGAATTTTTGTCTTTTAGTGGGGAAAGTTTATTTGGTGAAAAACTAACTGATTTTGGTTAAAAATTTGAATTCATATATTTAGTATGAATAAAACATTTTTCTTTATTACCAAAAGTGTTTTTCAAAAATATATAATATGTTTATATAATTAAATAAACCTTGTAATACTTAATTAAATTTCCCTTTGATCATAAATTGCACTAAACACTTTGTTTATTCATACCTTAAGTGATTTGGATGTAAAGAGAATGTTAATCACTAAATACTTGTTTATGTCACAAGTTTTAGTTCTATGAGTTTATATTTTGTAATAATCAAAACATAGAGATATTGATAATATGTTAATAATGTTTTTAGGCATTATTTATGTCAACACAATCCCTTGGTGAAGATATCGGCATACTGATAACGAGAGGGTACATTTAGAACACGCACCTGACCAGCGGTAACCATGTCACGGACAAAATGTATGTCAATCTCAATATGTTTTGTCCGCTGATGCTGAACAGGGTTGGCAGACATATAGATGGCACTAACATTATCACAGTAGACAAGAGTGGCAGACAATAAAGGAGAATGTAACTCACGAAGCAGATTATGAAGCCAAACAGTCTCAGCCACAACGTTAGCAACACCCCGATATTCGGCTTCAGCACTAGAACGGGAGAGGGTGTGCTGACGCTTAGATGACCAAGATAGTAAATTAACACCCAGAAGAACACAATAACCTGAAATGGACCGTCGTGTAGAGGGGCAACCCGCCCAATCAGCATCTGTATAACCAACAAGAGAAGTAGTGGAGGATGAATATAGGTGTAGGCTAAAATCCAAGGTCCGTTGACGATACGTTTAAGAGTAGCAAAGTGTGGCTCCCGCGAATCGTGCATATAAAGACAAATCTGCTGTACTGCATAAGACAAATCCAGGCGTGTAAACGTGAGGTACTGTAGCCCACCTGCAAGACTGCGATAAAAAGTAGGATCCTGAACCGGAATACCTTCGGGGCCCAGTTTAGAATTAGTGTCAACTGGTGTTTGCGAAGGGTTACATTTGGCCATGTGTGCACGCTCAAGAAGCTGAATAGCATACTTCCACTGAGATAGAAACAATCCTGTAGAATGGCGAGTAGCAGAGATACCAAGAAAATAATTAAGTTCCCCAAGGTCAGTCATGTCAAACTCACTGTGTAAGGAAGCAATGATCTGCTGAAACAGAGCAGTAGAGGAAGCTGTAAGGATAATATCATCGACATATATAAGTAAATAAGCAACCTGAGAACCCTGTTGTAGAATAAATAATGAAGAATCACATATCGAGACATATCAGTGACGGGGGAGAATCCGTTTCAAGAAGTCTTTACAAGATTTGAGAGACGAGTAAGCTGCAACACGAGACTTTTGCCGACTGATAGTTATAAATAAGGCAACGTTCATTTATTGGATAACAAAAATAATGTTCAACAATATCTTCACTAAGATTTTATCCCTGTGACATTGGACAAAATCCCAGGCGGGATTTGGCACTTCTCCGGGTGCTTTTATCTTCACGAAACATGTCATATGAAACACTAAATTTAATATCCCCTTCACGAGTCGTTAGCCAATATTAAAATCGACTTCAAGCTTGACAAATACTTGTCATATATTTAACAACACTGGTCCTTTATAAAGAACTAGTACTAAAAAAAAAAAAAAAAAAAAAAAAAAAATCGCTCTAGATCCACCATTCCACGTGCGGGTTATTCTACTTTAATTTAAACTTGAAGGTCATTTTACTTTCACAAAGCATCTAGTTTAGTCAATGTTTCTTTTTTATGTTTAAAGAGGTCATAGTATGTATAAACATGACATGCCCATTTGTTTATCTATGAATTCTCATATTTTTCATTCATCTCATTTATCTCTCTTTTTAAAGTAAAAAAAACACAACCCAACCACTACCAACGTCGCCAATGAACACCTCCTCCACTATTGAGCAACATGCCAACATCTTGTTGTCATTTTGAATATTTTGAACATCTTGTTGCTATTTTCGTGTTTAGAATAGGGTTACTAAAGCTTCTCTTGTATGGGTTTTTATGGTGTATGTAGTGGTTGATGGTAGTTGGTAATGATGGTGGTGGTTGACGGTGGAAGCTGGTGAGGGTATTCGTTAACACTAGCAAAAGTTAAAGGAAAACGGGGTTCGGTTAAAAGCAAACCAGTCTAGTTCAGAAAAGTATAGCATACAAGAAAACGCAACGATGGATTATTTAACAAGCAAATATAACTAGAGTAGAAAATATGAGCATGCAAAAAGGAGAATAACAACCCACGTTAAAAACTTTTTGCAAATTAGTATTTAGTTATTTACATATATAAAGTAAATATCAAAATTAAAGTAAAAGTATAAAGTTTTCAAAGTCATAAAAATAACTT
Source organism: Artemisia argyi (assembly GCA_030686995.1). Lineage (NCBI taxonomy): Eukaryota > Viridiplantae > Streptophyta > Magnoliopsida > Asterales > Asteraceae > Artemisia > Artemisia argyi. The sequence continues at coordinate 72,062 of JARVZY010011739.1, forward strand.
TTAGTCGCAACAATGACTTTTTAACTCAAAAGTGGCATGAAAGTTCTTGTTGTTGTTTCCATTCCAACTTTTAGTCATAACTCACCTTCCAACAATTAGTTGTCATTTGAGCGCAACTAAGTATTAAAGTAAAGAAGTTTATGCTAAACTTAAATCGTGTTGAGCGCAATTTTAAATGAGGATAAGAGCAACCTTAGAGCATAAGGTGTTTTCACACTAAGTTAAGGTTTCACCCAGTGCCACATCAGCGGCACATCAGCTTTAACTTTTTCACCTTAAAAAAAATAATAAAAAAAATAAAAAAACAAAAAAAAACACTCACCTTAACTCAACTTTAACTCAACTATTTTCAAGTTCAACTTCTAAACTAAAACAGATACTTCATTTAATAACTAACATAACATTAATGCTAAAAACATTACAATACGAATTATAATCAAACTAAAAAAAATACAACGAAAAAAAATACGAAACATTTGAAATTTAAAAACATACGAGTTACAAATACTTATTCATCGTCTTCGGAATCTTGTTGTTGTTGTTGTTGTTTTCGTTGAAAACATTTTTGCCACACATGTTCCATAAGGTCTTGTTGGAGCTGAGTGTGCATTTCTTAGTCGCGTATTTCTCTTGCCATGCGATGGTAGGTATCACATCTGTCGACCCACCTTTCTTGCCTCAAACGTGGTGACGGATCCGACCCACCTTTCTTGAAATTGATTTATAAAGTTATCATGCCCAAACCCAAATCCATTATATAAGTAATTCGTTAATTCTAACACAAATACTAGTAAATCCTTTAAAAGCTTCAAAATAAGGTGTCACGCCTCGCGCCTTTTCATGCCTTAAGAGGACGCCTTGGTCTGTTTCGTAACACCGAGGACACGACTCACGACTTAGCGATGCCTTAGAGGCGCTAAGGCGCGCCTTTTAGAACCCTGATCTTAATAGACAAGTTACCCCTCTATCGTTGAAGACTGGCCACAAAGTTCAATTATCAATCACGAAAGAAAGAATATGGTCGATAACTTTGTACTAATTAGTATATCTAATTGGTATATGACTGAGCCTAAACCGTCAGATAATATTGATCAAGGAAATTGGTCAACAAAATCAAACAGTCTAAGGTCAATGCTCCGTGGATAGTATAGTTTTTCCCCGGGTCGTTATGTCCCGACGAGATTGCAATGGTGCTTGAAAACGTTTTTAGGAATGAGTGGCACTAAGGACAGTAACCAAAGATGATTGGGAAGTGATTATACTACTGATTGCCTGGTATTTGGACAATTTGAAACAATATTAACAACAACAGATATACAGATATGATTACACAAACACAAATTGAAAATCAGATTTGTTTACGGACAGAGAAAAAGGTGAGATTTAGACAATTTTTACAACTACAGGGGGTGCAAGTGAAAATTTTACAAACTTAATTATAAAAGAAAATTATTATTTTTTTTGATTATTTTATTATTCAATATTAATTATTTAAATAAAACTATTTAACTATTTAATTAAAACTAATTAACTTAAAAACTTAATAATACAAATTTAAACTAGAAAATTGTAAAATTAATTTCTAAAAGTCTAAAATGACTTAAAATAAGATTAAAAATTAAAAATATGTATTTTTGTCTTTTTGTGGTTTTTTTATTAATTAAATACTAATTATATTAATTAAACTATTTAAACTAATTTAAATTACTAATAATACTAAAAATGACTTAGAAAATTAAAGAAAAATTTATAAATCTAATTAACCATCACAGGAATCCTAAAAAAGTATAAAAAGTTTCTAAAAATTATATTTAGACTATTTTACTAATTATTTACTTAATTATTAATTAATATCTAATTAACTAAATTAATTAAGAAAAGTAAAAATTGAATAGTAGAATTAAAGAAACTATTTTCTAATAATCCTAAATGATTTATAAAACCTAGGAAAAATATAAAAAGTTACTGTTGTAAATTAAAAATTAATAAAACTATTTAATTACTAATATTACTTAATTATTTAATTAAACTAATATTAATTCTAATAATTACTAAATTAAAAGAGAAAAATATAGAAAAATTACTGAAAATACTTTAAGGTAAAATAAAATTAAGAAAAATATAAAAATGATGAAGTGCTTAATAATAAGCTGAAAAGAAAAAATTAAAAAGATAAATCCTATTAAATAGAAGCTATCACTATTTTTAAATTTGGTTTTTGTTGGTTTTTCTTATTGACAGTTGATTATAAGCTAAAAATAAGTAACTTTTGTGAAAAGACTTTTGATATAGTTTATTTATAAGCTATGTGCACCCCCTTGTGCTTAATAGTGGACTTATTAGCTTATTAGGACTTATGCACCTTTTGAAAAAGCTTTGAAATAGACAAATGAGCAACAACAGATGATTAACAACTAGAAATAAGGCAAAGGACACAAATAAGCACTCTGGATAAGCTATAATGAACCAAATAAGCACTTATCAAAATACTAGGCCAAAACAGGCCAAACACATGAACTTTGGACCTCTGTGGGGTCCACAGAAGTCAAGGGAAGTCCAAACTAAGGATTGACCTATCAAGGTGAACTGGTCAACTTTCAAATAAGCCAATAAGTTGTGCTTATTGCTTATTTTTGAGCACTGGGTGGTGCTTGGAACTTGTGGTCAAACACTGAGTACTTAGTGTACTCAGTGATATGGGACAAGGTTGAAGCTGCTTCCAGCCCTACCAAATAAGCCAAAATTAAGCACTTAAACTCAGAACCTTAAATCTGGGTTTATGGGGTTTCCAAAAAGCCAAAAAGCTACGGATGGAGTCCACTAATGAATCAGCTATGGTCTTGGGAATATTGGTCACTTATACTGATGACTCAGTATAAAGGGTTGAAATAAGCAAACTTTCAAGGCCAAACAAGCTATGCTACTTAGTACTGAGATCCAATTTTATGATTAATCCTAAAAGTACTACTAATTACCTTTTCAAAAAGCTAAAAATCAAGACCTAAGGTTTTGGTTTGCACCCTGGAGGGGGGTTTGAAATTTTGACCAAAATCACAAGTACCCTGGTGCAGGGCAGTACCTTGCCCTGCAGGTCTAAATAAGCTGTTGTATAAGCTACACAAAAATCTCAAAAATAAGCAGGTGGTGGGATCTTGTAGATTATGTGACAGACAATAGCTTGTGAAAAGCTCAGGGTCTCAATCCTAACTCAAAAATCACAATAAATCTCCCAATTTTTGGATTTCTGAAACAAGTATGCTTTTGACTTTTTGAAATTATGAACTTAGGTTGACTTTTGTGAGATTCTAATGATCACTGATGATTGAATAAGTTATATTAAGCTATAATAAGCCTGAAATGAGCTAGGTGAACATCTTTTGTATTGAAATGAAGGATTTGAGTTCAAAACTCTTGACAGTGAGTTCACAAAATGAGATCAAATTGATTTTTGACTATTTTCTTTTGAAACTACCAAAATGACTTTAGAACTAAGAATCCCCACAATAAACCAAATACCACCACAATAAACCACAAGAACCAAATCACTAGCTTGAACCAAATACCACCTAATAAACCACTAGGTGAGATGTTTGAACCAAATACCACCACAATAAACCACAAGAACCCTGCCTAATAGCTTGAACCAAACACCCTCTAATCTAACTGTTTTGAAAGATTTTCAAGGAAAATGATATTTTTAGACCATGAGACTGATTCCTAACAGCTTATGAAGGTGAAATAAGCTAAAACAAGCATAGAAACAACAGGTTTAACCACAAATACACAAGATCCTCTAATGTGCTATTTAAATAGTGAAAATGAAATACTAAGCAACTACCAATTTTAATTAACAAGCTACTGATTTAAAGCAAGATTAACACTAACTAACACTAAACAAGCACAAATAAGCCAAATAAGCAGTCATATAAGCTATGCTACAGTAGAAATTTAGAAATGAGATTATAGGCTTACAATGTGCAATCCTGCCAAACCATGAACCAAGGACCAAAGATCTTTCCTATAGAATCCCCACAGATTCACTAGCCCACAACCATCCAAGATTTACTGTGCTCCAGCTTTCTCCACCATCTTCTTCATTATTTTTTATTTTTCTTTATTTATTTATTATTATTATTTTTTTGATTTGTTGATACTAAACTGCTTTTAAATGTTTCTAAAAGCTTTTCAAAGCTTTCTGGGAGCTTATATGTGCCTAGGAGTCCATACCATTAAACAGAAACTACAACAAAGCTTAATTAGATTTTTGAAATAAAATGGAAATTGCATATACTGAGATGTGAACTGAAACTTGATTTTTATTATTGGAAAGAGTTTAGATTACACTGGAAACATGAAATACAATACTTGAAAGCTAAATCATACACTAAAAACTTGAAAATTAATTATACGACATAAAAATAACTAAGTTATGCTAATAATTCTTCCTTACTGCTTTCCTCCCTTCTATAGCTGAGGATTAGAGTTCAGTGGGACCCTCTGAGTCTTTCCCACTTCTTTCTAGACCATTGGGTTGGTTTGAGATGATCTTGACCCTTTAAATCTTTTTGGCGCCAAAAGATATAACTGCAAATTGCACTGTGGATATGCAAGAGGGGGGGGGGGGTGGTGGCATTTATTGTGGTTTGTTTTGTTAGGTGAGGGTAGTGGTTTGGGCTGTGATGGAGGTGATGGGAGGTGGGTGACGGGACTGAGTTGCAGGGTGCAACTTGGGAGGGAAGGAGACAGGGTCAAACGGGTGTTGACCGTTCTAAATAATCAAAGGGGGATTAGGCTGGGGTAGGTGTTGGGCTAGGGAAAGGGTTTGGGCTTTGGTGATGTTTTTATGTTTGGATTGGATTTGGTATTGGGTGTTTTATAATAAAAAGGGATCCGTTTGGTTTGTGAAATTTATTACAAGGACCAATTTTGAAAAATCTGAAAATCCAAGGGCTGAGTTTGCCATTCTTCCAAAGTTCACAATGGGATGAAACTTTCCCATCCTCAATAGTACAAGGACCCTTTTTTGATTTTTTTCATTTTTGAATTTCCTAGGGACCAAATCTGCCAAATTGTAAACTTCAGGGACCAAACATGTAATTTCACCAAACTTTCCAACCAAGGACCATTTCTGCCAAAGAAGAGTAGCACAAGGACCAAAAATTGATTTTCTCAAAGTTTTTACATCCTAGGGACTATTTTTGTTAATTTTGCAAAGTTGAGGGACTAAACTTGTAATTTTGTGAAATTTTACACCAAAGGACTAAATATGTAATTTGTGATTCAAAAAGGACCTTTGGTGACTTTTTCATGTTTTTAGAATAACCATTTTGATAACTTTTGAAAGTTGAGGGACTGAAACTGCCAATTATTCAAACTTTGTTCATTTTTCATTTGTTTTTGATTATTTTGCATCTAAAACATATAAAACACATTCCTGGGATATTTTCAGTATTATGATGCATATTTGAGCGTTTTTGGATGTTTTGGCAGCTCAGATTAGGTAAAAATGATGAGTATTTACACTTTGAAGTACCAGCTATTATGCCGATATTTTGAAAAACTTGGGTTTGAAAATTTGAAACTTGGGCAAGTGTGGGAATAGCATTTTTATTTTTTCAAGATTACTTTATATACAACAGCATGAGGGACTCCCCCATACTAGTTTTGTAGAAAAGAGAAAGAAGTGAGAGATATGGGTGAAAACCCATATTTTGCTAACTTTTGTTCACCAAGTCACTAGCTTGACTCGATCCCCGAATTCATTTGTCCATGGGGAAAGTTTGGAGATCCGGGACAACCATGGATGGTATGTCCTCTCCAAAATAGTGTTTCAAACGATGACCATTCACTTTGAAGTTAGGACCCTCGGGTTGAGATAACTCAACAGTCCCGTATGGGTATACTTTTGCAACAGTGAATGGTCCAGTCCATCGGGTTTTTAATTTCCCCGAGAAGATCTTTACCCTTGAATTGAAAAGAAGGACTTTGTCACCGACGTTAAAAATGCGGTTCTTAATCTTGGAGTCATGGATCTTCTTTGTCTTTTCTTTGTAGATCAAAGAGTTCTCGTAGGCTTGATCACGAAGTTCGTTTAATTCATTGAGTTCAACTTTACGGTGATCACCCGCTTTATGAAGGTCGTAGTTAGCCTGTTTCAAGGCCGAATAGGCTTTGTGCTCGAGATCGATCGGTAAATGACACGCCTTCCCGTATACAAGCTTGTAAGGAGTACACCCGATGGGTGTTTTGTAAGTTGTACGGAAGGCCCAAAGTGCATTATCTAGTTTGTCCGACCAGGAGGCACGGTTTTCATCTACAGTCCTCTCAAGAATCCGTTTAATACCACGGTTTGAAGCTTCCACTTGCCCACTTGTTTGTGGGTGATACGCGGTAGAATGACGGTGAGTAACACCGTACTTAAGCATGACTTTTGCGAATTGATCATTGCAAAAGTGGGTACCGCGATCACTATTTATGTCACGGGGAGTTCCAAAACGAGCAAAGAGGTACTTCAAGAATTTTACAACAACTCGGGCATCGTTGGTGGATAAGGCTTTGGCCTCAACCCATTTTGACAAATAGTCAACAGCCACGAGTATGTACTTGTTTCCATGAGAAGATGGGAATGGCCCCATAAAATCAATGCCCCAAACGTCAAAGATTTCACAAACTTGAATGGTATTTTTTGGCATTTCGTTCTTTTGTGAAATATTCCCGTGACGCTGACAAGCATCACAAGCTTTGACTAATTCGTGGGCATCCCTATAAATTGTGGGCCAATAGAAACCGGAGTCAAACACCTTTTTGGCAGTGTAGTTAGGACTTTGGTGGCCCCCGGTGGGTCCAGCATGGCAAGCCTTGAGAATATCAGTGGCTTCCTGTCTGTAAACACATCGCCTGATGACTTGATCGACACAGATTTTGAACAAATAGGGGTCGTCCCAGAAGTAATGTTTAACGTCTTTAAAGAATTTGTTTTTCTGTTGGGACGACATCCCCTTCACGATGAAGTTCCCCGCATGGTAGTTTGCAAAGTCGGTAAACCATGGGGTAGTAGAGTCACCACGAAAAGAAACCACATTGAGTGTCTCGAGAGGAAATGTTTCATTTATTTCCTGTTTCTCGGACACACCCTGGTGAGGGTTTTCTAATCGTGAGAGATGATCAGCAGCAAGGTTCTCGGCTCCTTTTTTACCACGGATAATGATATGAAATTCTTGCAGGAGGAGAACCCAACGGAGTAGTCTAGGTTTTGCATCTTGTTTTGCAAAGAGGTACTTCAAAGCCGAGTAATCCGTATACACTACGCATTTAGTCAGTATCAAGTATGGCTGGAATTTTTCAAAGGCATACACCACAGCTAATAGTTCTTTTTCAGTGGTGGTGTAATGACTCTGAGCCTCGGTCATAGTTTTGCTTGCGTAGTGTATAGGCTGAAAGTATTTTTCTTTTCGTTGCCCCAAGACCGCACCTATGGCAAAATCACTAGCATCGCACATAAGCTCGAAAGGTAGGTCCCAATTGGGGGCAACAAGAATCGGTGCCTCAGTAAGCTTTTTCTTCAAGGTTTTAAAAGCTTCGATGCACTCAGGTGAGAAGATAAAAGGAGCATCCTTCTCGAGAAGATGGGTCATAAGTCGGGCGATTTTGGAGAAATCTTGAATAAACCTACGATAGAAGCCGGCATGACCCAAAAAGCTCCTAATACCTTTGACGGTAGTGGGATTAGGTAATTTAGCGATGACATCAATTTTGGCTTTGTCAACCTCAATCCCGTTTTTTGAAATTTTATAGCCGAGGACAATGCCCTCTTTAACCATAAAATGGCTCTTCTCCCATTTGAGACTCAAGTTCGTTTCTTTACAATGTTTTAGCATCTTTTCCAAATGGGAGAGACAAGACTGGAATGAATCCCCGATGACTAAAAAGTCATCCATAAATACCTCCATGGTTTTCCCGATAATGTCGGAAAAGATTGACATCATGCACCTTTGGAACGTGCCAGGTGCATTACATAAGCCGAAAGGTATACGTCTGTAGGCAAAAGTTCCGTAGGGGCAGGTGAAGGTAGTTTTCTCTTGATCCTGTCGATCAATGGGGATTTGGAAGTAACTCGAGAAACCATCGAGGAAACAGTAGTATTCATTCCCCGCTAATCTTTCGAGCATTTGGTCCATAAAAGGCAAAGGAAAATGGTCTTTACGGGTGGCTTCATTCAACTTATGATAGTCAATGCATACTCGCCAACCCGTGACCAAACGAGTTGGAATCAACTCGTTTTCCTCGTTTGTTACAACGGTTATGCCACCCTTTTTAGGAACGCAATGAATTAGGCTAACCCAAGGACTGTCAGATATAGGGTAAATTAATCCCGCATCAAGAAGTTTTAAAACTTCTTGTTTGATAACTTCGTGGATTTTAGGATTTACCCTCCTCTGATGTTGCACTGTTGGCTTAAAGTCATCCTCCATCAAGATTTTGTGTGTACAAAAGTCCGGGCTAATACCCTTAATGTCGGAGAGTTTCCAAGCAATTGCTTGCTTGTGTGACTTAAGAACCTTTATGAGTGCAGTTTTCTCCTCATCTTTCAAGTCTTTAGCAATAATGACGGGTAATTTATCATCACCCTCCAAAAATGCATACTCTAGATGAGGAGGCAAGCCCTTGAGCTCGACCTCGGGAAATTCTTCAGATTTTTCAATAGACTTAATTTCCGCTTTATGAAGTTCTTTTGGAGACGGAGAGGGTGAAGGATCGTCATTTAACAATCTTTCAACAAGAAGAATACCCCTGATTTGTGCTAAACCGTCAGATATTATTGACCAAGGTCAAATAAGTCAAAGACAGCTCAGGCCAATTCTCCGTGGATAGTATAGTGTTTCCCCGGGTCGTTATGTCCCAGCGAGATTGCAATGGTGTTTTGGAAAATGTTTCAGGAATGAGTGGCACTAAGGACAGTAGCCAAGATGATTGGGAAATGATTATGCTACTGATTATTTGGTATTTGAACAATTATTAACAATAACAGATATACAGATATAATTACAAATACACAACTTGGGAATCAGATTACAGTTAGAGAAAAGTGGGATTTAACAATTTACAACTACAGGGGGTGCAAGTGAAACTTTTTCAAACTTAAAATAAAAAGAAAATTTAAAATGAACATGAATTTATTTATTGGATTATTTTAATATTTAAACACTAATTAATTAATAAAACTTATTTAAAAAGTAATTTAAATCTAATTTAAATTAAACTAAAAATGACAAAGGCTACAAACTAAACTAAAAACTTGCAAAAATATTTTCTAAACCTCTAAAAGAACTTGAAGAAAGTATAAAAATTAAAAAGAAATGTTTTTGTCTTTTTGTGGATTTTCTATTAATTAAATACTAATTATATTTAATTAAACTATTTAACTAATTTAAATTACTAATAATACCTAAATGACTTAGAAAATTATAGAAAAAATTACAAACCTAATTAACCATCACAGGAATCCTTAAAAATAATAAAAAGTTTCTAAAAATTATATTTAGACTATTTTACTAATTATTCACTTGTTTATTAATTAAAATCTAATTTAACTAAATTAATTAAGAAAATTAGAAAATGAATAGTAGAATTTAAGAAACTATTTTATAAAAGTCTTAAATGATTTATGAAACCTAGGAAAATTATAAAAACCTACTATTGTTAATTAAAAATTAAGGAAACTATTTAATTACTAATATTATCTAATTTATTAATTAAACTATTTTTAATTCTAATAATTATTAAACTAAAAGAGAAAAATCTAAGAATATTACTGAAAATACTTAAAGGTGACAGGAAATTAAGAAAATTATGAAAATGATGAATTGCTTATTAATAAGCTAAAAAGAAAAATTAAAAAGATAAAATCTATTAAATAGAAGCTATCACTAATTTTAAATTTGGTTTTTGTTGGTTTTTCTTTTTGACAGTTGAAAATAAGCTAAAAATAAGAAACTTTTACAAAGACACTTTTACAATAGCTTAAAAATAAGCTATGTGCACCCCCCTTTTAGCAAACAGTGGACTATTTTGTATTTTTAAATAAGCAAAAGCTAATGAGAAGCCACACAGAGCATACAAGCTTTAAATTATAGTACAAACAACTAAATTGAACTGAAATAAGCAAAGAAGGATGGAAAAACACACTGGATAAGCTGAAAACCTCAAATAAGCACTTATTGATACTACATAGTCCAAACAGGCCAAATCAAGAACCTTTGGTCCCTTGTAGGGTCCACAAATAAGCTCAGGGGTCCAAATTGAAAGTTGATCCCAAAAGCTGGTCTGGTAAGCTTCACAATAAGCCAATAAGCAGAGCTTATGGCTCACTATTGAGCTTTTGGCAAGCTTATGAACTTTGGTGCAAACATTGAGTACTCAGTGTACTCAGTGTGATGTGGGTAGCTTGTGGTGACAAGCAGGCTAGGGGCAAGGCTACTAGGGTCAAAAATAACAACTGGTATGTTGAGTTGGGCTAACAAGCTTCCTAAAATGCCAAATTTTGAAGGCTTATGTCCAAAAATAAGCTCTTAATGAGCTTATGAAACCAGGCTCATACCCCTGGAGCAGGGGAGACAAATGGTTCACAGGGTGATTTTGAATAAGCTTTTCAATAAGCAAATGATGACCAAACTCAGATGTTCTTTTTGAAAAATGGAAACAAGCAACAAAATCTCCAGAAAACACAAAATGTATTTGATTTCAATCCCTAATGAACCCTGTGCATGCTTTTAAAGATCTGTCCATTTGACAGATGAAAACTTTTGACTTTTTGAAATTTTGCACAAGTTTGACTATGGTGACTTTTGATCCTACTCAGATTACTGAAAATGATATTAAAGGATGAAGTGAAGGTAAATTAAGCTATCTTAACTAATTATGTAAAGATTTGAGTGATTAAGCAACCTCTAAACTTCAACTGTTACACTGAAATGTGATTTAACATGAGATTTGACTTTTTCACAAACACATACTGGATTTTATGCGTTCATAGACCTAATAGATCCTAATGTGATGTGTTTCAACCAAACTCAACAAAAACAACAAGCTTGAACTCCCTAGAGTCTACTGAACCAAACACTCCTTTAAAATTGCACAAATGAGATTTATGAAGCAAAAGAGTGCTAAGGGATGTGAAACTGATTTGCAGCAACAAAATATGAACTAATGACCCTAAATGAGCACAGAAAATCAAGACTTAACCACTAATTACCAGGATTACTACTAATGCTATTTTAACTGTTTTACTAGGATAATGAATAACTATAAATATTAACTAACAAGCTACTAATTTTACTCAATATTAGCACTATCTAACACTAAATAAGCTCAAATGAACAAGGATAATCAGATAGTAAGCTATGCTACAATGCAGAACTAGGAATCAAAGAAAAATTGGGAAATTTGAACTCACTTGAGACCCTAGCTAAACAAGGGCACCCAAATGGGCAGCTACAAGCTCTAGCTTGTTATAAACAAGCTAGTACAGTCCTTCTTGCCCCTCCATTGCAGGCAACTTCCATTAGCTTTCCATAGTCCAAGCAAAGGTACTTATTTTTTTGATTTTTCTATTTTTTTTTTTTTTTTTTATCTTTTTGATTTAGAACTAACACTAATATGATTTTAAGTTTAAATTAAGCTAAACTTAGTTAATTTAGGGTACTGAAATAGTAAATGCTAGCTTTTATCAGAACATAAGCTAAAATGAAATTTTAAAATTCAAAAGTGAAAAATGGAATTTGAAACTGATAACTTGATATCTTTATTGCTAAAACCTTGAATTACACTAGGAAAACTGAAATTACAACTTTGAAACTGAAAAGTACAATTGAAATTTGAAATTAAGCTAATACGACATTAATTTTTTTGCTAATTAACTACTACTCATCTCTGCTCCATTCCTCTCCCTTAAATAGGGGTCTTCTAGGGTTTGCGATGACCTCTGAGTATTTCCCACTTGCAATCTTAACCTTTGGATATCTAAAAATCAATCTTGGCCGTTTAACTGATTTTGGTGCCAAAATTGGTGGAGTCCAATTGCTTCTATTTACGTGTGTTAGAGAAGGGGCATTAAATGCACTTTGGCCTGTTTGGTGCAATTGGGGTGGTGAGGTGGTTTGGGCAGTGGAGATGGGACAGTGATGGTGGGGGATGGTGAAGTGATGGCTGTAAGTTGGGTGGGAAAGGAGTGGTGGTGTTGTTTTGACCTAGGTTTGACCACAGGGTCAAACTTTCACCCTGGTATTGATATCAAAAGGGATGGGAATGGGCCTGTGGGAGAGTGGGCTTGGCAAGGGAGTGGGCTGGGTCTATTTTATGGATTGGATTTGGTTTTGGGTGGGTAATAATATTAAGGGTCCGGT
>JARVZY010011740.1:0-46483 GCA_030686995.1 Artemisia argyi
TTAAACCTAGCGAAAGCATTATCAATTGATTCCTCTTCCGGAATCGTGAATTGCTCATATTGTTGAACAAGTAGATCTATTTTGTTATCTTTAACTTGACTATTACTTTGGTGAGTTATTAGTAAAGAGTTCCAAATTTCTTTTGCGGTTTCACACATAAAGATCCTTTTGTATTCTTTATGTGGTAGCGCATTGTAAATAACCATTTTTGCTTCATCATTTTTAGCAAGTTTTCTTTGTAAATCATCGTTTTGTTTTTCAAAATGTACGATTTCATCTTTCTTTGTTTCGGGGTTATTTTGAATAGGTAAAAAATCACCATTAGTAATAACATGCCAAAGATCTAGATCTTTTGATTTCACATAAATTTCGAATCGATTTTTCCAATATAAAAATCCATCACTTTCAAATAGTGGTGATCTTTGCATAGATTGCCCTTCTAAATATTTTTCAGATTCCATAGATCGTTACAAGTTTTAAAATACAATATATTTTAAAGATCTTGCTAGACGTGGCTCTGATGCCAATTGTGGAAAACTAGAAGGGGGGTTGAATAGTTTTACGTTCTTTTTGAGTTTATTTTAGAAAAAATATAGTTGCTTATAAAATTTGATTCGATCTTAAGTGAACTCAATTATTAACAAGAATGAGCAAGTCTAAATATATACAATCTAATAATGTAAACAAAATAATGAAATGAAATAAAAGATAGAGATGGAGAGATCAAACCACAACACGCGAATATATAGTGGTTCGGCTATAAGGACACCTTCCTTGCCCTACTCCACTCCTCGAGTACCACACTCGAGAGTTTTCTTTACTATGTCAACAAACTCCTTTACACACCTTGGCTTACACCGATTAACGACACTAAGCTAAGTGTCGAGTTCTAATCCTAGCTAGAATTAATCTCACAACTTCTTCACAACTTCACTACTTCTTCACGACTTCTTCTTCACGTCTACTTCACACCTTCTTCAATGTATAACTACTTCACAACTCCGACTCTACTTATCAACACAACTAATATCTACAATCTACTAAATCACACAACACTTTTTTCAAATAATCTAGCACTACTACAAGATGATATCAACTAATCACAACACTACTATTTTGTATAGATGTTGAAGGAGTGTTCTTCTTTTTGTACTTGTGTGGATGAAGCCTTGGATCACATGGAAACAAAGACTTATGAATTATATGATCAAAGGTTTTTGGAATAGAAATGGAGATGAGATCAGAAAGTTTTTAGTGCAAAAAGGTGAGAAAAATCTGTGGAATGAACCAGTATTTATAGGACAAAAAAATACTGTACTGGAGCGTGCCGGTCCCCTTAATTAGGGGCTGGTCCCCTTAATAATTAATAGGGTCGCCTAGGAATTAAGGGGACCGCCCCCTCCAGAACGTTGGGTTTGTTTGTCCTTTTGTGGGAAAGGTTTTACTGGATTATATTTGCCATTTTTGGTTAGAAATTTGAATTCATATATTTATAATGAATTAAACATATTCTTTTAATTCCAAAAATGTTTTTGTAAAAGTTATAAAATATTTGATGTCATTTTATAAAATGTCTTGTATTTAAGAAAATGCTTCTTTGATCATGTAATGCATTTGTCACTTTGTTTATTCATACCTTAAGTGATTAGATGATAAAAGTGAATATTTACTACTAAATACTTGTTTACGTCATAATTTTCTATTTAATCTAGTTTACATTTTGTGATTATCAAAACATAGAGTTATTGAAAAATATTAATAATGTGTTTAAACATTATTTATATCAACACATTACGATTAAATCAAAAAAATTTAACGTTTACAAACTAACATAGAAGATATGAAAGTAAAAGACTAAATAATACAAGAAACAAGGACCAAAAATGTAACAAAACAACAAGACTAGGAAAAAAATGCTAAATCCTCCTACAAAAACCTCCTACTTATCCTCTTACTCACATGATCATGACAAGTGTCAGAAATGACGGTTTGGATGCAGAGAGAGAATGAGTGAAAAAAATATGAGCAATGCTATATCTTCCTACAAACACCAACTTACAACATGTGTAATGCACTAATTCTCTTCCTTAATTTAAAGGGTACTTGGTAGGATGTTTTAGAGGGTGAGTAAAGGTAATGGTAATGAAAAATGATGGTTGGTGCTATATAATGCAATCATCCATTGTTTGAAAGTGGGTAATGACTCATTGCACTACAAATTGGAGGTTAAGGTATTCATTACCCTTTGCATTCCTTGGTATACCCTTTGCATTTCCCTTTCCTATTCCCTTAATTGAACCAAGCACACCCTAAGTTATTGATCAATCCACTTGTCATGATCACACAAGTAGAAAAATGTGTAGGCATATCAAGTAGGAATATATACCATTTTCCAAAAAATATATATAATATTGTTGTATGTATAAGAGGATTAATAGGAGGATAATGTAAGAGGGTTTAGCAATGCTCTTAAATTAGTTATTGACACTAAACAAACATCATCTTAAAAATACATCATCTTCCTCCTTCGTGTACCTAAAAGCACACTACATAAACATATATACAAACACACACTACATAAACACAAAACCTATTTAAGAATCAAAAAAGAAAAAAATAATAAAAATAAAAAATAAATAAAAATAAAACCGAAAATGGTCGTGATATGGGTGGCGAAACCACCTATAGCGCACGTATAGCGCTGCTATGACGCAGGAAGTGATGCTATATGTCGCTGCCAAAGGCGCGAAAAATTACTATAAAGAGCTATGATTTTAAGAGTTTCAATTTTTATATTTTTCCGAGCATTTGTAGTGGTCTCTGTTACCTGTTCACTTATGATTGTTATTCATGTTATTTCAATGTCGCATTATCATTTTTAATTTTGGTTATGCAATGATCACTATCTACCGCTACCAAGTTCTTATACTAAAAAAAAAAAATCTTTGTTTTTCATTTGCTTGGCGTCAGGGAGCCAAGCTTGGCGACCATGAGCCCCCCACTAGACCACTACGATAGTTACCACCAGTGTCGCCGACATCGAGCTACACCACCACTAGTGACCACTAGCCTATTGCGAGCACTATAATTGCGATAGACATGATCTAATGTTATTTTAGCATCTACGTGATAAGTACTCCCTCCATCCTCGAATAAGTGCTTTTTTTTTTTTTCTTTTTTTTTTTTCAACTTTTACTTAATTATTTATTTTTGTTTATTACGGAGTATTATTATTTTATGTATAATATTTGATACAAAATATATGAACACATTAGATTATAAATATATTTTCATTAGTATAACTCTATCAATTATTATATAACGTAAATAAAATATTTAAAGTCAAAGTTAAATAATAAATAATTCAAAAATCAAAACATAACACTTATTTTAAGACGAAGAGAGTAACAATTAAAACTATTAAAAACTTTTAAAGTTTACAGGCACTTGAAACATTATATGTGAATGAACTTTCATACCTCAAGTCTTGGTCATTTACTACGTACCTAAATCCTCCAAACTCGCATTCTAATGCTATACGTAATAATCAGACGCACCTAACGCGAAATGTACAACAGCAATCCTAAGGTAGTGATTTTGACAAATGCATAAAGATCAACTCTTCTCGAAATGTACGAATACAAAAAATGTGAGTTTATTTGATGAAAAAATGTAAAAAATGTGAGCTCAAATGTCACGTGCATATATAACTTAAACATTTCACAAACATCTGCAATGAGATGCATGAGTAACTTGGTACTAAAACTTAGAACCATAGTTTCTAAGATTGTGATATTTAAGATTTTATGATTTTACAACAAGATTGTGATATTTAAGATTTTATGATTTTATGATTTTATGATACTACAAAGCAAAATTAATCCGAATCTTACGTAATATCTTAACAAGCTTAAGATCTTGTAAGATCACGATCTTGACTATATTATCTTAAGATCTAATTTGATTCGATCTTATTTTTTTCCAAACTAAAAAACTATAAAGTTATAAATTATATTTTGTAAAAATTAAAAAACAGCATATGAATTTTCTTAAACATTCTACAGTCATAATAATATTTTCATCAAACATTCATATAATTTAATGTTTATGATATATAATAATTTATAGATTTGAATAATATTATAAAGAATATTAAGAAAATTACATTATAGTAAGATCTTAAGATTTTGATCCAATTATGATTTCAATCTTTAAAAAACAAAAACGATCCTGAGTAATATCCCGATCTTGAAAACTTTGCTTGTTACATTATTACTAAAGGATCGAAATTTTAACATATCTTTAAAAGGGTTCAAGTGTCGAAACTTTACTTTCTTCCACGATATTAACCTGGATATTTCTAATCATGTCGTCGTTTTTATTTTTTCCAACAGTATAGCATTTTAACCTAATAGCCCGGTCCTGCCTCTCATAGGTTATAATGTCGTGCACCACGGCCCAAGTCACCATCCAAGCAATTCGACTTAACAAATGAGATCGATACATTCACCCCCAACTATGTCAAAGAAAGAGCTTGTTTTCATTCATATCGACCTGCCAACATCCTACTCGTAAAATGGTATGTAAGGATCATAAAACAGAGAAAATGGGCTTATGGACTTCAATATGCTTCAGCTATGGAAGTCCACCACGTATTTACACTTGTGTTCAAACTTAATGGTCAACCCAAGCCCATCACTCGGAAAGACCGTAAACAAAACATATCCATAGATGATAGATCTGCAGCAGCAACGAAAAAAAAGACTTGAGATTGTATTGATGACATATACTAAAATATGATTCAATATAGCAAGTGTGATTTACCATTGTTGGTTCTTTCTAAATTCAGTTAAAACTGGATATATATATTCTCGAATGCGGTGTAAGTTTCATCCCTAACCTGAATATGAAACATAGTTAAAGATTGAACACGAGTACTAAAAATAATATTTAAAGATATATAGAAAATTCAAAATGAGTTCAGTAAGCACACCTTAGCTCCGGTAAGAACAATCTTCCCAGAAACGAAGATAAGCAAAACTATTTTTGGTTGTTCATTCGATAAATCAATCTAGGGAATAGTTCTGGTTCATACTATGTATGAAATCATCACATGAATCCGAAAATTCATATGTTGATAATGAAAAGGAAACAAAAAAATAAACATATATGCATGATGGACACTGAACGCAATATTAATAGATG
This sequence comes from Artemisia argyi, assembly GCA_030686995.1. Lineage (NCBI taxonomy): Eukaryota > Viridiplantae > Streptophyta > Magnoliopsida > Asterales > Asteraceae > Artemisia > Artemisia argyi. Next base: position 5,206 of record JARVZY010011740.1, read on the forward strand.
AATGCATTATAGTATGAGCTTACACTTGAAAAGGCACCATGAGAGTATGCGAGGCCCTCAAGTCTAATGGGAAACTCAACATCACACGAGCCAACAATGTTTTGAATCTTGAAATCCTATATATTACCATGAAAAATCAATACATCATATAAAAATTGATAGAAACACTAAATAAAGGCAGACTTACGACGAGATGATGAACTAAGTACCTTAAATTTGGCAGGAAACCCGAGTTTCTGAATTATCCGAGCATACTAAAGCACCAGAATTTAGGCAAGGTTATAAAAGTAATTAAGACTATGCCATAAATGATAATGTGATATTCAAAATCCAGTTATGTTAGACAAGTGATGTACACTTCGAGTACCTTACGTGCAGCCAGTTTTGGACTGTTGTTCACTCTTGGATCCTGTACAAACCTAAATCAACATTCTATCATGTGAGTATCTACATGACCCAACAAGTTATAAATATACAACAGTTTAAACTGCAAATCATGATTCAAAGCAACGGGATAAACCATTGAGATTGAAAAAACAACTTACCATCTTCCCAGAAGGCCAGAAGCAAAGATTAAAAGCCATTGTTTTTTGGTTCTCTTATTCTCATGATGACAGCAACAAAACATTGAAGAACATTTGAAAATAGATATTATCACTTGCATTACAATTGGAATATTCTATAGTTTACATATAAGAGTTTACTATTCTAAAAAGTTCCAAATCTAAATGAGAAAAGATCATGGTAGTCAGCAGCTGATCCAATGTTTCCAACAAAGGTATACACTTACACCAACATTACTATCAGAGATGCACTCGAACATAAAATCATGCTTTTTACACCACAAAAAGTTTTTCATGGTATGCAAAGTGGACTATGTACTCGCAACAACAATAATCTATAAATCTAGACCCGGTCAGAAATGTTTACAATCATTTTTTAACTAACCAATGGGCCTTTGACCTATATTACAAAATATTTTATATGTTTCATATCCTTATTATTTGACAATCATAATCAAACAATTTGAGATGCTAAAGTATAAAGCAAAATTTAAACTATGACTATTGGCTTTCTCAAGTGGCTATTACGAATGCACACTGTTTTTATGTATATATTGTAGACCATAGAATACCTTTGGATTATATTCTGCATTTCGAGCTTGCAATGCAATTGCCTTGAGGTCTAGCTTGCAATCCAGATTGACAGTAGACACAATGTTCCTACAAGTACAGTATACAGATGCTGCAACTTTTAGTAAAAACATTAGAACCCTCCATATTGATAATATAAACCCACAGAACTCATTTTCATCTAGTGGGTGTTTCATGTTTGGCATTGAGTCTGTAGGATTTTTTTTTTCTTTTTTTTTTGGCAGGGTAAAGGGTTACATACTATAAACTAATTATATGCAATTCATTGATCAAATACATTGAAAACACAATGCCAAATACTCACTGTACTATAAAGACGAATATCACATTTTTGTCTTCATAAAGCCTTTCAAAAGTATACAGTTTTTCTTGAAATGGTGAACTTTTATTAATTTAAGAATCAACAAATTACAATGAGATACTTGCAGTCACATATGAACAAGCTCATATGACTGATACAAACAGAAAAGACATTCAATCTATACATTCAGAACAAACATTCAGGAAAGAAGCTGATTCATAAGTCCACCATTCTTCTAGACTTAGCAACTACATGCTAACATCTAGGCAACCATGGAGAAATATCTCTTCATTGACTACATTTCCACTAAACAAACACCCTACCTAGTCCCATATGTAGCCCATACACATGACACTAGAGGCTCTTGTTTAAGGCATCATCAACAAAGTGATCAAAACTCCTATTCCATTGGGACTCAACTACACATAGCTACATCCTTTTCAGGCATCACTAATGTACATTGAGTTGCCCAAAGATACATCCCACCTTGACTACATTTCCCAACCTCTAGTTTCCATAACTACATCACCATGAAAAACCAAAGATTGGGCATCATCAGGCTGACACTCCACCAAAGATTTTGGCAACCTTCTTTATGTAATTATCTACTGAGCTGGAATGAGCAGAGCAACCATTCAATATTAGTTGCCACACCAAGCACCCCTAATATGAATAATTGGTTATTCACCCACCCTTTCAATAATTACAAGTTACAAGGCCCTCAAATACACCTTGTTAAGGAGAAAAAACTTGCTGAGCTACATATTCCTCCTTGAACCAAACATCCCTTAAGTAAACTGTTTCATATTCTTCCATTCATTTCTTTGCAAAATTCAATGCCACATTCCATCTTTGTGATATCCTTAGAACTTGGACTGTCTTCTTTACTTTTAAGTTCTTCAATTGTAGTTTGATGTTGTCATTTATAATCTTCAATTATGCATCTTTGTCAATTTTGTTGGAAAATTTAGTGCACTTGAGGGATTAATTCACACCTGGTAATGGGTTTGGAGGTACGGAGTGTACACCTATTTGGTCACTGAATCCCCTGACTCAATAGTGGTTGTGTATAGATTCTGCTGATAGCATGAATATGATTCTACTGCTGATTCTGCTTCCAGTTGACTCTGCTGCTTGTGGATTCTGCTGACAGTGGATTCTGCTGCTAGTGAGAATCTGCTGCTGACTCTACTACTAGTGTTAACATTACCACTGCTAGTGTTATTGTTTCCACTGATTCCTACTATTATGGAAAGTATTATGATATAATTAATAGGCCGTTAATTATACATAATTCCATGGGCTAGGGTTTGAGTATTCTCTATTATAAATAGAGGTCATAATACATCTGCATGGATATACAATACAACACAAACCCTAAACACTTGAATACGTTTATGTTCTTGATTTGTGCCTAAAACAAGAACATCACTTGGTCTTATCCCATAGAGATATTCGTGTAACCCAGGCATAGGGTCGAATAGTTTCTATTGGAAAGTGATAACATGATTTCAAGTGAATATCCGATACTCATTGATTATCTTAACCCTAATCTGGGAACACTCAAACACATAATAACCAACAATTAATAGAAACTATTAGTGATAATCAATGGCTACTGCTATGAGACAAATGGCTGCTAACTTTTCCAAGTTGGAAAAGTTTGAAGGTGTTGATTTCAGAAGATAGCAAAAGAAGATGCACTTCTTGTTGTCAAGTATAAATGTGGTATATGTTCTGACAACTGAGATTCGAGAAGATTATGGAAAAGATGCTATTATGGAACAAATGAGGGCAAGAAGCAAATGGGAGAATGATGATTATGTCTGCAGGGGTTTAATTCTCAATGGTATGTCTGATTCTCTATTTGATATTTATCAGAATGTTGAAACTTCTCAAGAACTATGGGATTCCTTGGAAGCCAAATATATGGCTGAGGATGCATCAAGTAAGAAGTTCCTTGTAAGTAATTTTAACAATTACAAAATGGTTGATTCTAGACCTGTCATGGAACAATACAATGAACTTCTTAGTATACTTGGTCGATTCACACAATACAAGATGAACATGGATGAGGCTATTTCAGTATCTTGTATCATTGATAAATTACCTCCTTCTTGGAAAGATTTTAAGCATATGCTGAAAAATAAGAATGAGGAATTAACTCTTGTTGAGTTGGGCAGTCACTTGCGCATTGAGGATTCACTCAAAGCATAAGATGTTGACATGCCAAAGAGTAGCAATGCTACTGGTCCATCAGTTGTCAATATGGTGGAGCATAAAAACTCCTCCAGGTACAATGACAACAAGGGCAAGCGTAAGCATCAGGATAACACCAAATCTGATCTTAACAAGAAACCAAAAGTGACTTGTTGGAAGTGTGGTAAAACTAGACACTTCAGAAAGGATTGTAAAGGTGTTAAGATTGGCAATAAAACCAATGGATCAGGCACAAGTGGAGGGAATGGTAACACTAATTCTCTGAAAGGTCAGAATATATTTAATAAGTCTTTTGAGATTTATTATGTTACATATATATCTGAAATATATTTTGTGCAGGATGATGATGTTGCTTAGTGGGTTGACTCTGGTGCAAAAATTCATGTGTGTAAAGATAGAAGCTGATGAGACGAAAAATGATCTGTTTTTAGAGGGTCATTTAAGCCCGGAATTGAATTTATTTGATTAAATATTGCCCTAAATCGTTCCTTTTGTGATTTTAGGTATTTTTGGAGTGAATTCTGGAAAAGGAAGCATTTTGGACGTTTTTGGAGCATAAAAGTGAAGAAAACGGAAAAGTCTTAATTTTCCTTGCTGGAAACAGTACCTGGCGGCGTCACAAGGATCTACATGACGGCGTCATCACAAGGATCTACATGACGGCGTCAAGAGTAATACAAGAGGTGGAAGTGGATAAAGTCCGTGACGGTCCAGAAAGTTTTGTGCATTGGAGATGACAGCGTCACCCAAGGCCGTCACGTGTAAAATTAAAGAGTGATGGCCTAGAAAATTTCCTGAAGGCGTCACGTAGGCCGTCACGTGTTAACTTGTCAAAACTTGCGCGCGAAGTAGCTGATATTGTTTTGGTCATAACTTTTGCATACGAACTCGGATTTAGGTGATTCAAAAGACCACGCGAAGAGGACAAAGAAATCTAAAATTTGGTGACAAAAAATTGGTCATGACGCCGTCACTCTTTACGGGATGACACCGTCAAGCCTTGCCGACAGAAAACTTGCCTATAAATATAACATCATAACTTCACTTTTTGTAAGCCCTAAACCCTAAGGTTGATTCCTGGGTTTAGGTGGGTGTTTTCCAGCAACTTAGAGGGTTTCAATCACTCCATAAACATCTTGTAATGGTTTGATGATTCTATCTTAATTCATGTCTTCAATTATCATTATTGTTGCTTGTTCTTTATTAATTATGCTTGGCTAATTCACCTTGTGTCTACTTATGATTGTGTGAAACTTGTATATAATTGATTAGATCTTATTGATTCCTTGTTGATGTTTGTGTCTATCTTTATCAATTAGGGTGTGACACTTCGATAGATCTAATTGGTTTAGCTTATAATTCTTGTTTCCTATTGTCTCTTGTTTAATTGAATGAATTCGATGTTAAACTGGTAGACTTCCATAGGGTAACATGCTTGAACGTCTTAAGAAACATGAACCAATGCGTATTAGGTTATTATGGTTGTAGTTAATGCATGAGCGAATTCTAATGATCCCATGTTGGGAGCTTCTTGCAAGCTCGACATAGGAGTGAAGTAGGAGCTTATAGAGTTGGGGAAGTACGTACGCCACCCCACGAATGGTATAAAGGAATACAACCCGTCAATTAAAAGAAGGTGTGACAATTCAATAGGTAGAATTGGATAGTTAGCAAGGAGTAACATATCATAGGTAGACATGCTTCACTTATCTTGTAGAACCTTAGTTTATTTTTTCTTGCACATTAGTTTGATTAGTAGCCTTTGGGTTAGTTGATTAGCAGCTAATTCCGCCCCTCCTTCCAATACCCGAGATTTTTACTTGTTTTTCATAAAATATAAAAATACAAAAAAGAATCATCCTTCACCTTTAGACCTAGTTAGATTAATTTCAATCCTAACGATACTATTCCTGAGTTGAACGATCAATCCCCCGGTACTTGTCGCTATACTATACTACAACGATCAGGTACACTGCCTGGTGGGGGTTGTAAGCTTCTCGAGATCCCTCGAGAGGTAAAGCCTGGTGCGATTCCCATGTATCAAGTTTTTGGCGTCGTTGCCGGGGAATAGTTATTGTTTAGGTTGAATTTGATTTTTATTAGGTCTACTCATTAGATTCCTATCAAGTGATGATTTTTTTTTTCTTTTTATTTTGTAGCTTTCTCGTAGTCTATCTTTTCTTCGTGATTTTGTTTGTAATTTGCTTCAAATGGACTTTACACTTAGACTTCTAAGATTGCAAGATAAGGTTGAGCTGCTAAGACACCAAAGAGTTCAAAATACCTCATTTAGAGACACCTATGAATCATATGAGCCTTCACCTAGGTTAGATTTTTATGAACAACCTCTATGTTTAAGATCTAGTTTTAGTGAGGCCAATAGGAAATGCGACCTAGTTTGCCAAGGAATTATGGAGAGAGCCGTTGCAACAAATCATAAGTTGGATGAAGCACTAGGTTTGCTGTTATCACTACCTAAGAAAACAATTGAGGAGAATTTAGCCGAGCATGATCACATTGATCAAAAAGACCTAGGTTTTATGACCAATGACTTTGAATCTCAAGGAACACATGATGAATCCTTTAGGAAAATTGAATATAAGATTATTGAGGATGATCCTTATGATTCAGACATAGAAGTTGAGATGCCTAGAGAAGCACGTGAGATACTTAGGAGAATGCTTAGGATAGATTCTACCAAAACACATGATGAGGATATAGGTGATCTTGACACATGGAATGATGAGGTCAATAACATAAACCCACAAAATACTCAACCATCATTTGAGGCACACACACTGCCCGTGACTTACCCGGAAGAAGTAGAAGAAACTTTAGCAATTCCGATGGAGGTAGAACCCTTGGACCAGGCACTACTTGAGGATATAGGTTTGAATACTTGTAGTGATAACCTTACTCCTAGTTCTAGGGAATTTCCTAGTGTTGATGAACCGGAACCTCAATCTTTACACACCTTTCCATCCTTAGATATATTTCTAGGAGACAAAAGAGGAACCGACCCACCCATCAACCAATATTATCCGGGTAGTTTTAGGATGAAGGAAGCCATTCACTCAACCCCTTCACCTCACGTGGCATATTTCCACCCTAAGGGTGTGTATCGCTACTTCCACCCGCACTTAATTCAAAGTGTAGGGAAAACCTCCCCTATTTCCGTTAAATAAGGGTAGAGTCAGGCTCGTGACTCGAACAAAAACAAGCGCTTATTGGGAGGCAACCCAAGATTTATTTATTTGTTTGTTTATTTGATTCTATTTGTTTCCGTATGCATGTTTTATTTTTGTTGTTTGTGGCTCATGTTTCAAAGTAAATTGTGAAAATGCTTTATTTTGTTTTTAACTTCGTCTTAATTACATATAAAGGTATTTTGCAAAAGCTAAGTGTAAGGGGAGACCCAAATTTGTTTATAAGAACGAAATTGAGCATGATCCACAACAATATTAAATGAACATGTATATTAGTAATTGTTTGAGTCAAATGCTTGTATCGAGTCATAATGATGTTTTGCAGGATTTTTCAGGAAGTAGGACATAAGTTTTTCCAGAAATTTGCTGGAAACTTAACATGAGATTTTTGCAGGAACATTCTGACGGCGTCAGGAGTTATAACCTGACGGCGTCAGGTACAAAAATTCTGAAAAATTTTGCATGTTTTGTTTATACCGGACTCTTAAAGTTTTTGTTGATTGTTTAGTTTTGTAAACTCCAGGAAATCTGCAAACATTCATTCCACAAGCATTATATCTTTAACTGTTTTGTTTTTATTCCTAAGTCTGGAATTACATCTAGTTGTGAATTTCCTTTGCTCGGTTTGATGCTTTTGGTTTTTGTGTTTGTTTTCTCAGGTTTAACAGGTTATATTGGACAAGAAGATGATTTATTTTTCTGGAAGGGAAGCTTTGAATGTTCATTTTCTTGGAGTAAGATCTAACCTTGTTACCACACTATCCACACCGAATGAATCAGGGGAGTATTTGATTTCATTCTTTTACCTATTTCACTTTTACATTCTTTAATTGAATATTAGGGACAATGTTCATCCTAAGTGTAAGGGGAGGGTAAATGACGATACCTTATAGGATACACTTTCACTTGAGTTTGTTTGTTTGATGGTAGGTGTGTAATAAAACTAAGAGAAATACTTGTTAGTGTAATTTTAGCGCCAAATTTAAATTTTTTTACAACATTTAGGAGTGAAACTTTAGCCTTAGCAAGCGTCTCATGGATAGGAGAATGTATGACTAGCACAAAACCGTACCATTCAGAAAAATTTTCCACCCAAATATGTGAGGTTCGCCTTTAGATTTGATAGGAAAAGCATTTATTATTAGTGCTTATGAGTGTTCCGGTAGCATTTAGATTCTAGAACTTACGTTAGTGATGCATCCCGAGACCGCTAGTGAGACTACATTCGTGTGGTAGGATTTACTACATGATAAGAGGCATTAGGATCACCCTTGTGTTAAACCCGTATCATAATTACTTGACCATTTAAGTCATATTATTTGGCTAGTAAAGTCAACTAATTTTTCCCACACCTTGGCGTTGTACTCATTTTTAGTACACGAAACCCCTAGTACACCCCTCTGAGCCTATCTTTTCGTTTCTAACTTTAAGCATCTTACTTAAAGGAAGAATTTGTTACAACCCACTTAAATGTACACCCAAATCGCCTTAGCCTTCCGTGTATGCACTCATCTTTAGTGCATTATTGTTATTTGTTTAAACCCTTAGTTAATTATCTAATTGATTACATAGTTGCTAAGTCGAGTCATATCCTTGTACATATTGTTTTGGGACGATTGGAACTCATGGGTAAAGTACTATTGTTATGGAGTAATGGGGAAGAACATCATATTATTACCCCCATATGTGCGTTAATCTTAAAAAGTACTCCAAGTGTTTTGATTATCTTAATTCGAGTCATTAGATTAGTTTATTGTAAAGCATGTAAAAATTCAAGTGTAAGGGGAATGTTCATTCCCTATGGTGTATTATTTTGGATGGTAGGGTAAGAGTGTATGCAAAAAAAAAAAAAAAAAAAAAAAAAAAAAAAAAAAAAAAAAAAAAATCATCAAAAAAATCAAGAAAAAGAAAAAAAAAATAGAAAAAAAAGGAAAAGAGAAAAAACATACGGACTACCATCCCGTTTCATTCTATGTTTATTTTATGTTTTTGTTATTTTTGATTTATTAGCTTAAGTCGAGTCTAGTCTTGACTTAGCAACGCCATATTGTACATGTAATTAACAAAGATGATTAACTCGCCACAAGTAAAGATTGCCTTTATCCAACAAAACCGTGTATTTCATATCCCTACACCTAACGTTATAACCCTTTAAAAGACCTATTTGATAGTTTATCCTAGGTGCTTACGCCATGTGGTGGAGGTTTGATCCTTTCCCAAGCCTATGGTAATCTATTTTGCTATGACAGGTAGTGAGAGATGTTTTCCATTTCCATATTGTGATAAATACTTTATTACACTCGAGAGATGTGAGCATCTAAACACTATTTGTGAGGTGCTAGTATATGACCTCCGTGCTTGTCTTTGGTCTTTAGCGAAACGATTATTTATTGTAATTACTTTAATATTAGTGTTAAATGACCCCTAACTTGTATTTTGATTAGAATAAAAGCGCATTTGCTTGAGGACAAGCAAATCTCAAGTGTAAGGGTATATGATGAGGCGAAAAATGATCCGTTTTTAGGGGGTCATTTAAGCCCGGAATTGAATTTATTTGATCAAATATTGCCCTAAATCGTTCCTTTTGTGATTTTAGGTACTTTTGGAGTGAATTCTGGAAAAGGAAGCATTTTGGACGTTTTTGGAGCATAAAAGTGAAGAAAACGGAAAAGTCTTAATTTTCCTTGCTGGGAACAGTACCTGACGGCGTCACAAGGATCTACATGACGGCGTCAAGAGTAATACAAGAGGTGGAAGTAGATAAAGTCCGTGACGGTCCAGAAAGTTTTGTGCATTGGAGAGGACAGCGTCACCCAAGGCCGTCACGTGTAAAATTAAAGAGTGATGGCCTAGAAAATTTCCTAAAGGCGTCACGTAGGCCGTCACATGTTAACTTGTCAAAACTTGCGCGTGAAGTAGCTGATATTGTTTTGGTCATAACTTTTGCATTCGAACTCGGATTTAGGTGATTCAAAAGCCCACGCGAAGAGGACGAAGAAATCTACAATTTGGTGACGAAAAATTGGTCATGACTCTGTCACTCTTTACGGGGTGACACCATCAAGCCTTGCCAACAGAAAACTTGCCTATAAATATAACATCATAACTTCACTTTTTGTAAGCCCTAAACCCTAAGGTCGATTCCTGGGTTTAGGTGGGTGTTTTCCAGCAACTTAGAGGGTTTAAATCACTCCATAAACATCTTGTAATGGTTTGATGATTCTATCTTAATTCATGTCTTCAATTATCATTATTGTTGCTTGTTCTTTATTAATTATGCTTGGCTAATTCACCTTGTGTCTACTTATGATTGTGTGAAACTTGTATATAATTGATTAGATCTTATTGATTCCTTGTTGATGTTTGTGTCTATCTTTATCAATTAGGGTGTGACACTTCGATAGATCTAATTGGTTTAGCTTATAATTCTTGTTTCCTATTGTCTCTTGTTTAATTGAATGAATTCGATGTTAGGCTTAAGAAAACTGGTAGACTTCCATAGGGTAACATGCTTGAACGTCTTAAGAAACATGAACCAATGCGTATTAGGTTATTATGGTTGTAGTTAATGCATGAGCGAATTCTAATGATCCCATGTTAGGAGCTTCTTGCAAGCTCGACATAGGAGTGAAGTAGGAGCTTATAGAGTTGGGGAAGTATGTACGCCACCCCACGAATGGTATAAAGGAATACAACCCGTCAATTAAAACAAGGTGTGACAATTCAATAGGTAGAATTGGATAGCTAGCAAGGAGTAACATATCATAGGTAGACATGCTTCACTTATCTTGTAGAACCTTAGTTTATTTTTTCTTGCACATTAGTTTGATTAGTAGCTTTTGGGTTAGTTGATTAGCAGCTAATTCCGCCCCTCCTTCCAATACCCGAGATTTTTACTTGTTTTTAATAAAATATAAAAATACAAAAAAGAATCATCCTTCACCTTTAGACCTAGTTAGATTAATTTCAATCCAAACGACACTATTCCTGAGTTGAACGATCAATCCCCCGGTACTTGTCGCTATACTATACTACAACGATCAGGTACACTGCCTGGTGGGGGTTGTAAGCTTCTCGAGATCCCTCGAGAGGTAAATCCTGGTGCGATTCCCATGTATCAGAAGCTGGTTCAAGACCTATGAGTCAATGAATGATGGTTCTATTCTTCATATGGGAAATGAGTCAACTGCCCTGGTGCATGGAAAAGGATGTGTTGATTTGAAGTTTAGTTCTAGAAAGATTGTTTCTTTGTTTAATGTTTTACATGTTCCTGATATTAGAAAGAACTTGGTTTCAAGTAGTGTTTTGAATAATTGTGGTTATAAACAAATGATTGAATCTGATAAGTTTATTTTATCTAAACATGGTGTGTTTATTGGTTTTGGCTATTTGTAATGTTCAGAATTAATATTGTTCATGATAATATTAATTCTGCTTTTATATCAACCTCTAAACTTAATGATTTAACCCTATGGCATGCAAGACTTGGCCATGTACACTTTAAAAGAATGCGAGATATGTCTAAGGATGGGTTAATTCCAGCCTTTGATATGGACACTGAAAAGTGTAAAACTTGCATGATGACCAAAATAACTAAGAAACATTTTCAGGGTGTAAAATGTGAGACTGAGCTCTTGGAGCTTATTCACAGTGACTTGTGTGATTTGCGTGCCACTCCCTCTTTGGGGAACAAGAAATACTTTGTGACTTTTATTGATGATGCTTCTAGGTTTTGTTACATTCATTTGTTACATACTAAGGATGAAGCATTAGATAAATTTAAAATATTTAAAACTAAAGTTGAATTGCAACAAGGGTCTCTAATCAAAAGATTTAGGACTGATAGGGGAGGTGAGTACATGGATACTCTGTATTTTCAGTCTGTTGGTATAATCCGTGGAACGACTGCCCCTTATACTCCTCAGCAAAATGGTATTTCTGAAAAGAAAAACAGAGTGCTGAAGGAGATGGTTAATTCCATGTTGTCCTATTCAGGGCTGAGTCAAGGGTTCTGGGGTGAAGCTATGTTAACAGCTTGCTATTTACTAAATAGGGTTCCTAATAAAAGGAACAAGGTTACCCCTTATGAACTCTGGACTAAAAAGAAACCCAACCTGAATTATCTCAGGGTTTGGGGTTGTAGGGTTGTTGTAAGACTCCCTGATCCAAAGCAGAAAACTTTGGGTGAAAGAGGCATTGAATGCATCTTTGTTGGATATGTTGAGCATTCCAAGGCATATAGGTTCTATGTTATTGAACCTAATGAATCTGTTTCAATTAACTCAATAATTGAATCAAGAGATGCACTATTTGATGAGAATAGATTCTCATCAGTCCTTAGACCAAGTCAAAGGATTCCAAATGGAACTGATGACATTGGTGTATCAGAGGTCCCTGATGAATTATCATCCCAGGCCCCTGATGAGGTTGTGGAACAACAACCTGAACCTGAGCTCAGAAGGAGCAATAGGGTCAGGACTCCAAAGTCTTTTGGACCTGAGTTTCAATTATACTTAATTGAAGGTACAAGGAGTGAGGTCTCTGACCAATACTCTTATTGCTTTATTTTTGAGGATGATCCCAAAACATTTGAAGAAGCAATGAAGTCCCAGGATGTTGCTTTCTTGAAGAAGCAATTAATGATGAGATGGACTCCATCATGGGCAACAACACTTATGTGTTGACTAATCTACCACCTGGTTGCAAACCTTTAGGTAGCAAATGGATTTTCAAAAAGAAAATGAAGGTAGATGGAACTGTTGAAAAGTTCAAGGCAAGACTAGTTATTCAAGGCTTTAAAAAAAAGTCAGGGATAGACTATTTTGATACTTATGCTCCTGTGGCTCGTATCAGTACCATAAGATTGCTGATTGCTTTGGCATCAATTCACAATCTGATTATTCATCAGATGGATGTGAAGACAGCTTTCTTGAATGGTGACTTAGATGAGGAGGTTTACATGAACCAACCTCAAGGCTTCATCATGCCTGGCAATGAAAACAAGGTGTGTAAACTGATTAAGTCTCTTTATGGACTGAAACAGGTTGACAAATGTGTATATAGCAAATTTGATGAATCTGGTAAAGGAGTCATTATTTTTCTATATGTTGATGACATGTTGATCTTTGGCACTGACCAAAATCAAGTTAACCTTACAAAGGCATTTTTGTCATCAAAGTTCTCCATGAAGGATATGGGGGAGGCTGATGTTATCCTTGGCATTAGGATTAAACATGAAAGTAACAAGATTTCTATATCTCAATCTCATTACATTGAGAAGGTATTGAAGAAATTTAATTACTTTGAGTGTACTCCAGTGAGTACTCTTATGGATACAAATGAGAAGCTAATGCCTAATACTAGCAAAGCTGTATCTCAACTTGAGTATTCTAGGGTAATTGGCTGCTTGATGTATGCCATGACTTGTACAAGACCTGATATTGCTTTTGCAGTGGGTAAATTGAGCAGGTATACTAGTAATCCTAGTGCTCATCACTGGCAAGCAATTCAGAGGGTCTTTAAGTATTTGAAGAGAACTATGGATTATCGTCTCTCATATATTGGTTCCTTCTGTATTAGAAGGATACACTGATGCAAGTTAGATCAGTAACACTGAAGACAATTCGTCTACTAGTGGCTTGGTATTCCTACTTGGTGGAGGTGCAATTTCTTGGGCATCCAAGAAACAAACTCGCATCACCAGTTCGACCATGGAATCTGAATTTGTAGCTTTAGCAGCTGCTGGCAAAGAAGCTGAATGGTTGAAAAACTTGCTTCTTGAGATTCCATTGTGGCCTAAACCTATATCACCTATTTCTATCCGTTGTGATAGTGCTGCTACATTGGTAAAGGCTTATAGCCAGATGTACAATGGGAAGTCTAGACATTTAGGTGTCAGGCATAGCATGATTTGTGAACTTATCATGAATGGGGTAGTATCTATAGAGTTTGTTAGATCTCAACAAAACTTAGCTTATCACTTGACGAAGGGTTTGGCTAGAGACTTGGTTTTGAAGTCTGCTAAAGGGATGGGTTTGATGTCCAACTTAGTCACTGAATGCTAAGACACCCAACTCCCTCCTGAGGAGACTTGGGAGCTGAGTTCAATGTGGAAAGCTGAACATTTAGTGGATTTGAGCACATGTTTATTGTCATCCCAAGGTTGTGCTCAGAACCTGCTGGAAAAGGAGGATGAAGTCTTTACTTCTCAATGGTTATTTTCTTTGAAAAAGTGCTAAGCAGGAGCATGAATAAAGAGGAACCACCTATGTAAATGTTGAAGTTTTGCCGCTTCAGGAAGCTTTGGATTTTAGCTTTTACAACATTTATGAATTGGATATGGACACATGGCTTGTATAGTGTCAGGTTTATTTAAGTGTTTGAAAATGTATGTGTATTTTATCTTTAGGTATCAAATGGGTTGAAGGGTTCAATTCTTAGAACACCCTGATTCTCGAATATTTGAACATGTAATGTACTAAGATGAGAATTCAATCTTCAAGATATTTTCATTTATGCATATGTTTTGTTTTGTGTTTAATTTTTCATGCAAAGGAAGTGAACTAAATTTGCGGAGGATTGTTGGAAAATTTAGTGCACTTGAGGGATTAATTCACACCTGGTAATGGGTTTGGAGGTACGGAGTGTACACCTATTTGGTCACTGAATCCCCTGAATCAATAGTGGTTATGTATAGATTCTGCTGATAGCATGAATCTGATTCTACTGCTGATTCTGCTGCCAGTTGACTCTGCTGCTTATGGATTCGGCTGACAGTGGATTCTGCTGCTAGTGGGAATCTGCTGCTGACTCCACTGCTACTGTTAACATTACCACTGCTAGTGTTATTGTTTCCACTGATAACCATTGATTCCTACTGTTATGGAAAGTATTATGATATAATTAATGGGCCGTTAATTATACATAATTCCATGGGCTAGGGTTTGAGTATTCTCTATTATAAATAGAGGTCATAATACATCTGCATGGATATACAATACAACACAAACCCTAAACACTTGAATATGTTTATGTTCTTGATTTGTGCCTAAAACAAGAACATCACTTGGTCTTATCCCAAAGAGATATTCATGTAACCCATGCATAGGGTCGAATAGTTTCTATTGGAAAGTGATAACACGATTTCAAGTGAATATTCAGTACTCATTGATTATCTTAACCCTAATCTGGGAACACTCAAACACATAATAACCAACAAATTTCAACACCAGTGAACAATCTTGAATTCCTCTCCTTCTATATTTGATAAACACAAGTAGCCAATCCAATTCTTCTAAGTACACTACCAATTGAGTTATTACAGGGCTCATTTGCATACTAAACTATTAGTGATTCCCAAGAATTTGACATCCACCCAATCTCCATCTTGAACTTCACAGGTTCCCATATGTCTTTTGAAAAATCAGACTCAAAGAACAAATGATTGTGTGAATATTGAACTTTCTTACACAGAGGGCATTTCATATTTGGATCACCATTCCACTGCATAATTCTATCTTGTGTTTGCAGCCTCCCTTTTATTGTCATCCATAAAATGAAAGCCATTTTTGGATTACACTCGTTATACCAAACAACCTTATTCCAGTTGACCTTCCTCTGTTTCTGACTAAAATGTTCCCATGCCATTTTAGATGTAAAATCTTTAAGCTCACCATCATTGCTCCTCCATTTAGTAGTATCCTCACTAGTATTTAACTGTGGAATAGCAAAACTAGCAAGCACTGGGTACTGAGTTTTCCATTCATCAGGCCATCTCCATCTATTGTTGTCTATTAACTCACTGACAGACATGTTAAGAGACAACCTAGCATTGTGTATACTTCTAGTATTAACAATATCAGCAATAACACCCAAATTACTCCACTGATCATACCACACATTTGTCTTTTGCCCATTACCAATTACTTTGTAAATATTATTCCTCACTTTGATTCTTAAACCAAGTAGATTCTTCCACAACCAGCTATCATTGTAGTCTGCACTTACATGCCACAAACTTTAACCTCTTAGCTGTACTGCATGCACTCACTTAACCCACAGAATTTCTTTTCCAGCTGCAATATTCCACAAATTTTTTATCATCAAAGCCTCATTCCACTCACTTATCATTCTCAATCCTAAATCTCCTTGACTTTTAGGTTTACAAACATCCTTCCATGCAATTTTAGATTTCCCCCTCTTAAGTTCTCCCTTACACCACAGAAACCCTTTAAGCACTTTGTCAATATCATTCACACTTGTTTTAAGGATTAAGAAAACAGCTACCCAGTATACACTTAATGTAGATAAAAAAGATGCTATAAGCTGTAACCTGCCAGCATAGGATAGATATTTGTTCTTCCAATCTTCAACCCTATTCTTCACCTTCTCCACCAACTGATTACATTCTTTTGTTCCCTATTGTTTAGTAATTAAAGGCACACCCAGATATTTCATTGGAAATCTCCCAATCTTGAAAGGTAGAATATGTAGTATATCACTAATCACATCCTCTTTCACATTCCCAAAAAAGATTGTGCTCTTTGACATATTTGGAAGGAGACCAGACATGTTGCTAAATTCCATAAGAGTATCTTTAATCACTTCCATGGAATCAACATCACTATTACACATTACAAAGGTGTGTGAGTTTGAGCTCTTTATATCCTGCATGGTACCTGAATCTGTTATTAATCTGAGTACTCTTTATCATCAATAAAGTGAATACCTCCATTACTAATGTAAACAAGTAGGGTGATATTGGATCACCCTGTCTTAATCCTCTACCACTTTTGATATATCCTCTTCTTTCACCATTAATGTGGAAAATTAGAAGGGGGGGGGTTGAATAGTTTTACGTCTTTTTAGTTTTATGAAAACTTAGTAGTTTAAAAGTCTTGTTTACTCTTAAAACTTTGATTCGATCTTATGTGAATTCAAGTCTCGAACAATATGAACAACTATATCTAAGTATGCGCAATAATAATAATGCAAACTAAGTATGTGAAATCAACACATGCATAATATAAACAATTATAGCTATATACGAGAGATAAGTAAGTAAACGTTTATTTTATAATCCTTAGTTATATTTTGTATGAAAATTATACTTGATCGAAATGATCAATTAAATGTATGTTACCTTTTTAGTTTGATTGTAAAAACTTTGTTTTGTGAACGAAACTTTTGTTTGATCTTTAAGTAAAATCAATACTAGCACTATATGAGCAACTATACATATACGTCTACGTCTACAAAAGTAATAACGATATAAGCAAGATAATAAGTAAGATATGGAAAGATCTAACCGCGAGACAAAGGATTTATAGTGGTTCGGCTACAAGAACACCTTTCTTGCCCTACTCCACTCCTCGAGTCACCTACTCGAGAGTTTTCTTCACTATGTCAACAAGCTCCCTTATGGCGGAGAAAACCTTACACACCACAACTTCGTCACAACTTATTCACACCTTCTACACAACTTCTTCACGACTTGGCACACCTTCTTCACAACTTGTACACACCACCACTACTTCACAACTTCACACTACTCCACTACTTCTTCTTCACACCACTACTTATATCTCACTACTTCTATTCACAACTTCTACTCCTAGATCTATCTAGTTACACTACTATCACACCTTTACAATGAATGTACACAACAACTAGACTATATACACAAATCTACAATACTTCACAACTTGATGTTGAAGGAGTATTCTTCTCTTGCACTTTGAGAAATGAGAGGTGAGGGAATGAATCACTTAAAACAAGGATTAACAATTATATGATCAAAGGGTTTTTAGGAGGATGTTTAGAGAGATTTGGATCTGAAAATTTTTGTGCAAGAGGTAGTAAAAATACCAGGTTTGAGGTAGTATTTATAGGGAAAAATTTCTGATAGAATCTGACAGGGGAGCGTGGCCGGTCCCCTTAATTGTGTGCCGACCCCCTTAAAATTAAGGGGGCCGCCCTTATAATTAAGGGGGCCGCCCAGACGAAAACTGCAGTTTTCTTGTCTTTTCTGGGGAAAGTTTATTTGGTGAAAAATTAACTGATTTTGGTTAAAATTTTGAATTCATATATTTATTATGAATAACACATTTTCCTTTATTACCAAAAATGTTTTTCAAAAATATATAATAAGTTTATTTAATTTTATAAACTTTGTATTATTTAAATAAACATTCCTTTGATCATAAAATGTATTAGTCATTTGTTTATTCATACCTTAAGTGATTATGTTGGATGAGATGATATAAACTTGCTTAAAACTTGTTTATGTATTAACTTTGCGTTTAATGTTCTTATATTTTGTGATCGTCAAAACTTAAGGATATCGAAAGATATTAATAACGTTTTTTATACATTATTTATATCAACAATCTCCCCCATTTTGATGATTACAAAATCTAAACTCATTAAACTAAAAATTAATCTATATGCAAGTTTTTAGTGTGAGTTTATATCACTTCTCCCCTTTTTTTAACATCAAAAAGGTTATCCCGACGAATGTATAGCTCCCCCTTGAAGTATACTCCCCCTCGTTTTGAGGTCATAAGAAATCGAGATATGGAATGCTTGCAAAAATATTTAGAGCACAAACAATATATATATATATATATATATATATATATATATATATATATATATATATATATATATATATATATATATATATATATATATATATATATATATATATATATATATATATATATATATATATATATGGAACAAATATAAGATAACTAACAAGAATAATTTAAATAGATTATGTTGAAAACATAATCATTAATACATAAGCATATATATATATATATATATATATATATATATGCTTTTCTAGCAAATTACACTAGATAATACTAAGTTGCCAACTTGAGGTCTCTTGGACTTGCTTGGAACACAAAAGGTTTGTGGAGAATTTATTTGTAGATGGGAATCATGGTAGTTGGATTTAGTGGAGATAGATTTTTGTTGGAATGGTGTTTGGAGAGTTTGGTGGTTGTTGATGGGAAGCATGGTAGTTGGCTTCAAGTAAGCTTCATGGGATAGGATTGAAGTTTGGTAGGTTGATTGGTGATGAGGAGAAGTGTGCATTAAGGGATGTTATGGGTGATAATGAAAGGGTGATGTCTACGAATGCATTTTCAATGGTAAGTTGTGGGTTTGGAGCGGTTGATGAATTGTTGGTGTCTTGAGTGAGTGATGGGTTTAAGTTTTTCCTAGTGAGGAGGTATTCAATCCAAGTGAGGTGTTCTTCCAAGAGAATGGTTTGTTTTTGGAAGTAAATGAAACAAGGACAATAGTGGGTATGATGCTCAACTTGCTTTAAGTGGAGTGAGTGAGGGAGACAATTTGAGTAGGGTGATAAAGGTGGTTGGTCCAAGTTGCATAGAACAAGATGCATGACAAGAAGAGCACTAAGCTCATGAGCTTCTTTGAGCTCCTCAACGAACTTTCATTGTTTGGACGAAGGTGATGATGGAGGTGTTAGGTTGTGATGGATGATTGGATATGCAACATGAGAATATGATCATGTATGTTGTTAGGAAGTGGTGGTGTTACTCTTGGTGGTGGAAACATTTGTGAGTTTAGGTAGTCATTAATGGATGAGGATGACGGTATTGAAGAAGAGGATGTTCCACGAGTAGAGGGTGTTTTGGATGGTGCATTCGGTGCATTAGGAGATGAGCATTGAATTTGAGGTGATGGGGTTGTGTTGTCATCTTTGGTTAAGTCAATGAATAGTTGTTTAGGAGTGATGATGAGGATCTTTTGTTTCTTTTATGTTTTGGAAATGGAAGTTTTTGGTGAATCCATGGTGGATTATGGTGATGTGTGTTGGAGGTGAAGGGTGAGATGAAGGTGTACTTGGGTAATGTGATGGATGGTTGGTTATTATGATGTGGTTTATGAAAGGGTTCATTTGAGTGAACATGAGGTTTGTGTATCATGAAGTATGGTTTGACCTTTATAGGTTAAGTTGTAGTGGTGATGACACACTTTGTAGAGTGTAGGGAATGGTTTCATGGTTGAATCTTTTTGTGAGGATGACTTGATGGAGTTATTGGTGAGGATGGGAGATGAGTATCAAGTGGTGTGATTGGTGAGAGTGAAACAACGATGTACACGGAAGGGATGCCTTGGTTTTTCATTTCACTTTGGTGGTTTGAGTGTGTAAAGATTACGAGGTTTGGTTTTGGGCAAGTCCAACTCTTTAGGCAACTATGCATGTATTATCTTAATGGAATATGCATGAAAAGTATATAGGCAAACATACATGTAATATAATTACAACTACGCATGCATGCAAACTTAACAAAGTAATAGTTCAAGCAATTAAGGCATTCTACCTAACATGACTAACTTAGTGCAAGGGCAAAAGCAACTAATGAGTAAGACACCAGTGATGGAATAAATGTGATAGTGTAATTCTTGATTTTGTTCTAGTGTAAGCCTATATGAAACAAATAGGGAGTTAAGATCGTTTCGACTCCTATAAAATAAAAACAATTTTTCCTAAGAAACGATCCTTGATCTCTTTGATTTAGCTTTGCTCACTTTTAAGTGTCATGTATATGTATATATTGGATTATATATATATAGACAACGAGAGTGAGACGATTGTGCATGGTTTGATAGAAAAACGTTTTAATCATTATTCAACAATGAGTTCTCCTAAACGTGAGAATGATTTTAAAAATTGAATTGGGGTTTCCTTTGAAAACATATTGATGCAATAACAAAATATCCCAATTCCTGATTTTGTGCAAAATAGAATCCTAGACTCAGATTAGTGAAAAAGTAGAGAAAACTTGGACATTTATTTCTCAGATGGTCAGCCCCCTTAAAGTGAGGCCGGTCCCCTTAATGTTTAAAGGGGCGCCCTTATGAATTTAAGGGGTCCGCCCATCTGACAGAAAAGAAATTTTCAGAACTTTGATTTTTCAGAAGATTATAAGTATTCCAAGAATTTAATCAATTTGCCCCATCATTCCTACTCCTAAACGCAAGTGATTAAATAGTACATGCTTAAGGGGTTTGGTAAACATATCGGCAATGTTATCTTCCAAAGCTACCTTTTCTACATAACCTATGATCATAAGTGATTGATGAAGTTGTTCTATATGTTTGATGTAGGAGTGTTGAATAGGGTATATCCTAACTTCTATAGCTCCTTTGCTGTCGCACACTTATCTAACTTAATGCCATAGTCTACGAGAGCTTGTTTCATCCATAGTTTTCTAACACGAGAAATCTAATCTTACTTCTATGTTAATAATTAATCCACTTGACTCATTTCACTTCATCACCATGAGTCTTCTACTAGTGGACATAGAAGATTTCCATTTTCTATGTTGTTCGACAACGAACAATTTTATTATAATCCTAGGAAAGCCAACTAAGAGGGGTTCATAATGCGTGAGTAAGTAAGTATAACTATGCATTAATCTAACTAGTTGTTAATCTAAGAGTATAAATTTTAACGATGAACTTAAAAGAAACGCATACCTTTTAGTCTTCAATAAATTTTCTTCAAACACTTCAAGATGCCATGTTGACTTATAGAAGCCATTTGTAGATAAGATACCAATATTTTCCAAAAGTGACAACTTAGCCACTTGGTTCCCATGGTCTCATTGGTCCAAAGTTGTTTGAACTTTGAACCAAACATGGTTTGCAATTGACTAGGATGCATGTATGGTGGAAGTATTCCCCATGGGCTAAAGCTTGGTTGATGTGGATAAATCCACATTGGGTGACTATTATTAGAAAAGTTTTGTCTACCTTGATTTCTCCTATGTTGAGGGGTTTTAGACCGAGGATGAGGATTATTTGGTCCATTTGGAGGTGGAGTTTTAGATCTTAATTTTAGTTTAGAAAATCCGGTTTTGGCTTTTAATGATGGTTTATAAAAACTTTTTACTTCCTCATCACTCGCAATGGGTATTTTTCTATCTTTTATAGGTACATACTTAGGTTTTGAGTCTAATGGTTTTTGTTTACTAGATTCACATTCAAATTTTTCATTTTTATTTTCACTAGTTGAAACATTAGTTAAGTCGAATCCTAGACCGGTTTTATCTCCCAAAGTTTCTTGAACACTTATTATTTTCTTAAGTGAGTTACTACTATTTTTAAACTTGTCAAGTTTGAAAATTTCAACTTTAAGTTTTTCGTTTTCATTTTTGACCTCTAAACATGTTTTACATTCTTTAAAAACTTCTTTTTCTTTTTCCAAATGTTGTAGTTTAATTTTTAATTCGAGTACTTCATTTTCTAATTGATTATTAATATGTTTTAGTGACTTATTTTTAGCTATAACCTTTTGACCTATTTTGCATAACTTATTATATTCACTATCTAGGTCTTTTTCATCTAATGATAAATTTTTGTCACTAAAGTATTTGGTTTCGGAACGTACCTCACTTGATGTCTTAGCCATAAGACACTTCTCCTCATTTGTGATTTCTTTCTCATCGTCATCGCTATCACTCCAAGCTCCTCCAACAAATGCCTTTTGATTTTGATCTCTTGGCATCATTGGACATTTTCCGATGAGATGATCTGGATCAAGACCTGGAGCCTTATCACCATCAATATCAAACATAGCTTGTTGGATTTCCTTATCTGTGACATCTCTTATCATACTTTCAGCCACTTCAATACTAAGTCTTGTACTAAACACTCCATTAAAGTTCCATTCAGTTTCATTATTCTCCTTTTCAGCTAAAAAATTTTCAAAATGCTTTACAAACTGATCTTCCATTTCTTTACCTTCATATCTGAGCCCATTCTCATTACAAATGCTTAAAATTCTGCTTGCTTGTCTTCTACTCTTAAGCAACTTGTGAAAATAAGTGTTATTCCTATCCCCCTTTGTTCATCCAGTCAACTTTAGCTTTCTGAAACATGAATTCCTCTTCATCATTAATTGCAATATTGTACTCATTCAAAGCTTCAATTTCTTTATCCTTTAATGTTTCAGAGTGTGGATTTGTATCAAGCTCATTTTGTGCAGACTTCAATTTCTCTCTACACAATTTAACTCTCTCAAACAAATTACCATTTTTCCAATTCAACTTATTCATCTTGCTCTTCAATTGTTTCATCTTAGTAACAAGACAATACATTTTGCAACCCTTCACCTCATACTTCCATTCATTAGTAACAGTAGGCAAAAAATCATCTTTATTAACAATGTAATTTGCAAATCTAAATGGCTTAATTTTCTTAGCAAAGCTTTAATGAAATTTTACCTTAATTAGACTGTGATCTAATACAAGGTATGGTTGGAATTCAGCCACTGCATTAGGAAACTTATCAAGAAACTCCTCATTAACCATGGCTCTATCTAGCTTCTTAAGAACACTATTATTTGGATTAAGAGGAGATTTGATCCATGTATAAAATAGCCCTGAGCTGCATAAATCCTCCGATTCTATTTCATTAACACAATCAATCAAATCTTGCATATCTGAAGTAATTAAAGATCTACCAGCAGATGCTCCACAATCTTTATTGTAGTGTTAAAGTCCCCCATTACCGACCATGGAAACCCATTTGTAATATTTTTGTCCCTCCTTAGCTCCATCCATGCATCCTTCCTTTCTCTTCTTGTATTTGCCGCATATACAAAGCTGCAAAATACTTTGACCTTTGTAGGAATAGTTTCAAGTACACATAACATAGTTTGTTTAGAGCTATGTAATACCATCACATTCACCACTGCATTATTCCAAACTACTAAAATTCTGCACCCATTCAGGCTATGACAAACATTTGAAGCCCAACTCCAATTTTCAAAAGCTTTTTCACAAACTTTTGGAAGTTTATGTGGTTTAACATGAGTCTCCAAAATTGCACACACTTGAATTCTATCTTCCATAATCATTATTTTTACTTCTTTTTGTTTTTTCAATTTATTCATACTCCTTATATTCCAAGTAAGTATATTAAAATCCATAGAAACAGAAAAATTAAACCCCTAACTACACCAATTCAATGAAAGAGTTTAATTCAAAACAGTCTTACTCACTCCCATGACATTATCAGTAGCCATGGTTTGAGCTAATGCATTCGTGTTCTCCAATACATCCTCCTGATTCTTCTGAGCTTCTTCCATCTCTTTGAGTCTATCCACTTCCCATTGATCTTTAAAGTACCTTATCATATCTTGTGTCCAACTGCTTGACTCCACACAACTTGGTTGTAATTTCTTATTCAGAAAAACATCAACTACCATTCTACCCTTTGGTATACTTAATTCCTTATCTTCATTTTCCACAACACCATTAAGAACCTCAAATTGATTACTACTTTTTGCTACCTCTGTACTGCTCTTACTAGTATTCTTGCTTCCTGACCCATTTACTGTTTCATTCCTTTTTCCATTCTTCTCAACATTAGTACCATTTCCATTTGCCTTTGTCCCATTTTCTACATTTCCTGCATTTACATTCTTTTCTCTGTACTCCTGCTTATTGTTATTCCACCTATTATGACCATACTTCCTCTGCTTTTGCCAATTACCCTGATTATCGTGACTACCTTCATTGGTTTTTGCCACTCTTGCCTCATTTAAACTTTTAATCCTTGTCTCTTCATCAGACTTTGCTTTAATTTCTTCCATTCTACTAGGCCTAGCATTATACTTAGACAAACTATGCCCAAATACCTTACAGTGGCTGCATCGTTCAGGTTTCCAATCATATAGAACATTCACCATTTTTGTCCCCTTAATTTTCCTTTCTTTATTAGTGTACTCAATCTTAATCTCATCCTTCATAATTTTGCAAGCTTCAAATTCCACCATTACTCTAGCATAATCTGATCTTCCAATCCCATTGTGACACATTTTAGCTGTCATTTCATCCATCATTAGTGGCCTACCAAGACTACTAGCTAATGCACTTATACCTTTCAAGCTCCATGCCTCCATAGGAATATTTATTAATTTGACCCAAACAAGCAACTTTGCTGACTCAATCTTCTTCATTCCCATTTCTGGATCCCATTTAAGTACAAACAATTGCCTATTGTTAACCATCCAAGGCCCTTTTGTAAGCACAGACTGCATACCCTCAGTATCCTTGAACTTAAACAAATTAATACCACTCTTATTCACCATAAGCTCTTTGAACCCAAACTTTCCCCACATTCTCCTAATATGGTACCTAAGTTCAGTGAACCCCGTATTTTCCCCAACAAAGTAACCACACAAGGTAGTTTTCCATTTAACACGTCCTTCTTGAACAATTTCATCATCAAACAAAACAATTTCAATACCATCCTCATTGATCTTAGGGGCAATGTAAATCAAATGATTATCAATACTATTCTCATTTCCTTTTACCACATCAACATAGGGGCTCTTATTCACACCATCTTCCTTAACAATATTCACTTCATTATTACTATTATTCACCATATTAGATTGTACATTAACAGCAATATCACCGTTATCACTACCAGTATTATTATCAACACTTGTATTCACACTAGAAACTTCACTTACATCGTTACTCACAGTATTCTCTCCATTACTCCACATCTCAGCACTATTAGACATCCCAGACTCCACAACTTCCCCTGATTCAATGTTACCCTGTCCTAAACTCACTGGATTTGCCTTCTCACCCACAACTTCCTTATCATCACCATTCATACTTCCATTACTCCCCTTAGTATCTCTTTTCCCCATGCTAAACTAGAATTCTCTTACCTTTTAGGAACCCAATCATTTCGCTTCAAACCTTTCCTATTTGATGACATTTTTGCAGAATTACACAAAATTTTCCTTAAACAGTGATGAAGAATGCTAAGAATATTAGTAATTCAAAAGGTAAGAAATTGAAAAAAAAAAATCAATTTTGGAGCCAAAATATCAATTTTCCAATTATTTGATAAAATTTGGGAAAAACGTATAGGGTTGATCAGAAAGATGAGTTGCATCGATCTATCGGATTAGATTTTAATTTTGACGGTTAGATCGTAAGGAATTGAAGCCAAAAAAGCCTACAATTTGTCAAAACAAATAATCGCATACATATGTAACGTATTCACAAAACCAAATTACATAGCTAAAGAATTCTACTAGTACTAATATCTCTATTATGTGTAAATACATTCACCCATTGAAAATACAATCATGTTCAATAAACACGAAACGGAGACGTCCTGAAGAGTAGCAACAATGCCAGACGAATGCCTAGAAAGATCAACTGGTTGGCTACCCTCCAACATCACTTGATTTGCCATTAACCTCCATTTATTATCTACAGTCAAAACACAAAGCTAAATTCAATATTTCAAAATAAAAAATACCCATCATAAAATAACAAGCTAATTACAAAAACCATCTCTAAAAAACTTTGGTGGTGTCTGTTTTAGCTTAATTGATAGACTTATGAGCTTATTGAGATTTTAATAAACTCGAGATGATATTTTATCTAACTTAATTAGCTTGACTTGATAAACTCATAAGTCATAAAAAAATGAGCTCGTAAGTTTAGATTTTGGGTGTTATCCAAATCTACGCTACTATACTTATGATGTACATTTTTGAGAAGTTAATATAATTTCACCTCCATCAAATAAGCTATAAGACAAACACCAACTCAAACTTAACACCAAAATCTCACTTTTAAGGTTTTTTGAAATGAAAAATGATCAAAATTACTAAGGCCGAAACTGGAAGAAATTACTTAAAGGGCTTTAAATTAAGCAGTAAAGATTAAAAAAAGTATAATCTTTTTTTTTAAATGGTCTTAAAAACTTTAATCTAAGAGCACTTACAAACGTGTTGGGATCATACTTTTGTATTTTAGTCAAGTCTCGGTCATTACATTTTGTAATAGGTTGCTTAGTTATTTATTCTACATTGTTTAGGTTACAAGGCTTATGAATGTAAGACCAATGGGCCTTAAAGCCCACGTCCAAATGAAAGGAGGGAGGAAGGGAGTGTTGCCCTACTCCTCCTCCTATAAATACTAAGCTTATGTAACTCTTTTATTTGTTGGTTATTTTTGAATATCATTAGTGAAACTCTTGTTCTTATTTTTCTCTCATTTCTTATATTCAATCAATCTCTTTTCTCATCTCATTTCTTTCATTATCATACTTGTGTTTACATAAATGGTGACCTATCAAGTGGTATCATTCGCCTAATAGAGATTGAAGTGGTGTTCTTGGTTTCAACGTGGGGTTTAAGGTGTTCTTGTGCTTCTTTTTGCATTTTTCTTTGTTTCTTTCACTCAAATCTTGAAGCTTGGACAAGTTTCAAGGTTGATATAGTGAGTTGAAGCTTAGTTTTTGCATAAAGTTGTGATTTTTAAGGTTTTTTTTAAGGTTTTATAGCTTCTTTGATATTGGAAAACTAGTTTTTGGTAGCAAAATCTTCAATAGTTAGTGTTTTCTAAGTATTGGTGAAGTTATTTGATCAAAAGTACCTTATTTCTAAGCATTTTTTCTTCAAAAATTTGAGATTTTTCAAGTTTCTGACCTGTTTACGCGTAACATACGTGAACAGTACGCTCAAAAAGCTGTAAACAGTACTTTTTGTCCTTTCTACGAGTAACTTTTGGCTAAAACCCTTTTCTTACGAGTAACTAAGGTCAAAACCCTGTTCTTACGAGTAACTTGGAAGTCTACGCCTTAATCTTACGCATAAGTCTGATTCCTACGAGTAAGTTCCTACGCTGAAGTTACTTCCTACGCATAAGGTGCCCTTTCTACGCATAAGATCAATCCTACGCCTAAGAGTTATTCTTAAGCGTAAGTTTCAGAATCTACGCTTAACTTTCATCAAAGGTCTTCTCCTTGTGTTACGGTGACTCAGTACTTCCCTAGCTTGGATAAGTTAGTGGAATACTTCGACTTCGGATATCTTTCAAGCTTGGATAAGTTTGGAAGATTTATTTGGTTGTTTAACCTTACGCATAAGTCTAAACTTACGCATAAGCCAAAGCTTATGCGTAAAGAGAAAACTTACGCCTAAACTCTTAGTTTACGCCTAAACTACTCTTTACGCATAACCTAAAGTTTACGCGTAAGAATATAGTTACGCGTAAGAATTCAACTTACCCCAGGGATTTTGGAGTTAATCAAAGGAACGTGCATTTCAATCTTCTACAAAGATCCATTTCTACACAAGTGTTCAAAGATGTCTCAACCACCACATTACTACTTCTCAAATCCTCAGCAACAACATCAGCAGTATCAGCAACAACAATACCATCAACCACAATCATATCAACAACCTTCTCAGTCACAATTTCATCAACAACCGTTTAATCAACAACCACAATATCTCATGATGCAACAACATCAAATCATTCCTCAACAACAATCATATCAGATGTCACAACAGAACACTCAGTTTTCCTCCAAACAACCTCACTGGTTTGATAGAATGTGTGAAGTTATTACAACTCAACAATCCCGACATGAGGCAGGATCACTTGAAACACCTCCAATGCTAACACCTGGGAACTATGTTCAATGGTCAAGTCGATTCTTACGATTTCTTGAACTAAAGAAACCTCATGGGAAATTCTTGAAACAAGTGATACTTGAAGGACCATTTGAGTGGCCAACAAGATTTGAAGCTGGTGATCCAAATGCTGATCCTCCACGTCCTCCTGGTGATAGACCACTTCCAGAATCTGCACTCACAGAAGAACAAAAATTACATCGTGAAGCTGATGAGTACGCAATGGCTTATATACTTCAAGGTATACCTAATCTAATTTATCGAAGTGTCGATGCTCAGAAAACAGCCAAAGCTATGTGGGAACACGTTCATCTCCTTATGGAAGGCACTCAATTGAACAAAGATGATATGGAATCCAAACTCTACATGGAATACACCGACATCACAATTGAACCAGGAGAGTCACTTGAATCCTACTATCATCGTTTCACAAATGTGGTCAATGATCTGGAACGTCACAAAATCACAGTACCAAGGATTGCAGTAAACTCCAAATTCGTTGGTAGTCTTGGCCCTGATTGGCATAAATATGTGACATTTGTTCGTCAAACCAAAAATCTTCATGATGCACCATATGGTTTGTTGTATGATTTTCTGAAACACCATGAACCTGAAGTGGAAAAAGATAGAGCTCTACGAGGAGGATACACACCAACACCAACACCAAATTCTTTGGCACTCGTAGCTCAATCTCCCTATGCTCCACCACCAATGTCAAATCATGCATATGTTCAAGAGCAGAACTACTTCAGTTATCCACAATCTTCTACCTCGAACCAAATGGTCCCTTATGATTCATCTCCACAGAATGCTTCTACTCAACTTGTTCCATCAAACAACAATGATGCAGTGTATTACTCAAATTCCAATGACGATGACGATGATGACTTTAATACTTTGAATCAGGGACTTGCTCTTATTGCTCGTGCTTTCAGCAAATTCTCCAACAAAACAAACAACCGTCAACGTTCATCTTCTAACACAAGGAATCAAGTTGTTGTCAATGATGGAAGAGTGGAAATTCAGAATCGTAGCTATGGTCGATCTGGTTCAGGAAGTTCTTCAGGAAATTATGGGAATGGTCAGAGGTTTAGTAACAATGGAGGGTTCAGGAACAACTCAGGGTCTTCTCAGCAAAGATCTGAACCAGTTGCAACTAGGAACTCCAACTCAGGGAATGCAGTGTGGTGCTACAATTGTAATGAACAAGGTCATATAGCGACAGCATGTCCCAAACCGAGAACTCGGGGTAGTAAGTTTCACAAGCAGGCATTACTCATGGCTCTTCAAGATGAAAAAGATGGACATTTCCCTGAACAAGATAACAACTTCATGGCAAAAGTGAACAATGATGATGACATGGAAGATTTGGAAGCAAATGCAGCTGTGATACTTATGGCCAACATGCAGGAACTTCGGTTTAATGATTCAGGTCCAGTGTATGAAACTGACGGCTTGTCTCAGGTACATGACCAAAAGGCATGCCTAATACATGAAATAGCCTCACCTTCTGCTTCTGAATCAGATATGGTGCAAGTTGTTCCATCTAAATCATCTTCATCTTCTCAAACAGATGAACAAATAAGTACAGTTGTCATATTTGATGATGACACAGTTGTTTCATTTGATGATCCTATTGAGAATGATAAACATGATCATTTCAAACAACATGAACCATCATTTGATCCAGACCCTGACCTCATAATGTTATCTAAACAACTGAATGATCAACAAGTGCTAATCGCAAAATGCAACGAGAAAAACAAAGTTTTAAAAGAAACAAATGCGGCACTTGCAAGAGATATTGAGTGTTATAAAATACAACTTTCAAATCAGCAAGAAAAGATTAAACATACAAAAAGTTTTGAAAAAGCTTTTCAAGAATCTTACAACAAAGAGCAAGATCTTCAGCACAAAATGCAAGATCTAATTCAGTCAAACGGAAAGTTGATTTCTAAACTTGAAAGTGAAAAATGTGAACTGAAAATGCAAGTTGAACGTCTTCAAAAAGACCTTTCAAAAACAGAAACAGAATTGTCCAGTTGCAAAAAGGAGTTTTGTGAACATAAAATACGAAAAAGGAAGTATATAAATAATTTACTCGGTGATGTTGTTGATCTTGAAAAACAACTCAAAGAATTTCGTAATATTGTTTACAAACACGGGAACTCTGTTACAACTATTCAGAAATTTACTTTAAAACCGAGACCCGATAAAGGATTTGCTCTTGGCGATTACAATTCAATGTTTCTTCACACAGCTTTCAAAGAAATTCCTAAAATTTACAGTATGGACCATTTGCTTGATAATACGATTGTGCGTGCTGTTGTTTTTGATACTGAGGAAGAAGAAGAACTTGAAGACGAGAGTCGATCAAAAATGAGTTATGTTCAATATTGGACACCATATGACTATTCAAAAGCTCCACCTCTTTCTAAATCTTTTGTTACTCAAAAGGAAATACCTGAGAAATCATGGTTTGTCGAAGAGTCATATGTTTCATCCTCTAATGCGGCCCCTGTCCAAACTGTAGCACAAATAAATGGTCCTTTACCATCATCCGGTGAACTTACACCATTACCGAAAACTTGTCGTGTCTTAAATTATTTCAAAACTTTTATGGAAGACATCGAAATTTTGGAGGAAACAATTGCACGTAATTCTGAAATAAAAATTGAAACTTTTCAATCCGCTTACGAGCGAGAAAAGAGAGATATTTTTCAAAAATAAATGTTGCCAATTGTCAAACACCTCCGTCTCTGTGCTACACGTTGGGATCAGGAACTTCAAAACGAGGTGAAAAATATGATAAACGTTTTCAACTCTACTGAAAATGAGATTTTGGTTCAAAAGCAAAGAAATAGAGTTTTAAAAAATGATGTTGATCGACTCTTGGAACAAATTCTCCATGCTGATATTTATTCTGTTATCATGAATGATCTCTATAAATCTGGTACTTCTATGCTTGTGGATGATCTTTGTGTGGATAATAACTTGTTGAATGTGGAAATTGAGACACTGAAACATGAGAATGAAAAGCTGAGAATTAAGAATGATGATGTGACAAAACAATTTTCAAAAGAAATTTGTCAACTTAAACAAAGGCTTGAATGGTGTCAAGCTCAAAGTCTTGAAATGGAATTGACACTTCAAAGTCAAAATGTTTCAAACTCTTGTCAGCTTTGCAAAAACAATGAGTCTTTAAAAAGTCTCTGTCTCAAATATGAGAAAGAAATTGCGGATTTAAAAATTGAAAATGTCGAATGGAAACAAAACCACGATGACATTAATTATTGCAATGTGATACTTGAGTCTCAAATTCAGGATAAAAATCACATAATCATCGATTTAAAAGAGAAAATTAAGCTACTTCAAAAAGGAAAGATGGTTGACACCACGATGATAGCATCAGGAATGTATCAATTAGACAAAACTTCTAAAGGAAAAGTTGCTCAAAATACTAATGTTGATAACTCCACTTCTACAGGACTAGTCTCCACTAATAGCGTTAGCAGACCCAAGCGAAAAAGTAAAAAGAAGAATAGGCTCTGGCAACGTAAACGAGGATCACTAGAAGCTCAAGAAGTAGAAGATCAACTTAGGAATTTGAATAAAACTCATGTTGCATCAGATTTAGATTCTAATCTGGCAAATTGTAATCAAAATCTAAATGTAACGAATGATGAACCTTTGAATGTTTTGAATATTAATGCATCTTGTGTGTTTTGTCGTAAAAGCGTATCATCTGGTGATCATACAAAATGTATAGCTAATTCTCTTATTAATCGTCATAAGAAACGTAGGACACGCATTCCTTCTAGGCCCACTACAGCCTCTAAGTCTAACTTAGGAAAGCCGCCTTCTACGGTTTCTAATGATGTTGAAGTTACCCCCATAGGTGCCGAGAACAAATCTAGGAATGTGCCAACTACTAGTGCATTTAACATTAAGAAAGCAAGAACTAGTTGGAATTGGCAACGTTGGTTACAACACAAACCAGACTTTAAATGGATTCCTAAATTGTTGAATACATGTGCTTCTAACCAACAGGAACCCGCACATTCTTTGGGTTCCACCCTTACTTCTGTTCCATCTGTGTCTTCTTCTGGTGATGCAGGTGGTACAGATTGTTCTCTGGATTGTTGATAGCGGATGCACCCGACATATGACAGGCAATCTCAGACTGTTACACAACTATGTCTCAAAGTTCATTGGTACTGTCAGATTCGGGAATGATCATTACGCTTTAATCATGGGATATGGTGACTATATCAGTGGGAACATTGAAATAAGTCGTGTTTATTATGTGGAAGGCCTTGGACACAACCTTTTCTCAGTAGGTCAATTTTGTGATGGAGATCTAGAAGTTGCATTTCGTGAGAAAACCTGTTTTGTTCGTGACTTACAAGGAAACGATCTAATGTCTGGCTCACGTGGTTCTAATCTTTATACAATATCAATGTCAGATATGATTGCTACATCTCCGATATGTCTTCTCTCCAAAGCAGAATCAACTAAATCTTGGTTATGGCACAAACGTCTTTCGCACTTGAATTTCAAAACTATGACTGACCTTGCTCGTTACAAACTTGTTGATGGATTTCCAAGATTCCGTTTTACCAAAGATCACTTATGTTCAGCCTGTGAACAAGGAAAAAGTACTCGGGCTCATTTTCCTTCAAAACCTGAGCACAGTACGAATCATGTTTTACAATTGCTACATATGGATTTGTGTGGACCGATGCGTGTTCAAAGTATCAACGGTAAACGCTACATTCTTGTAATTGTGGATGATTACTCCAGATGGACTTGGGTTTATTTCTTACGAAGTAAAGATCAGGCTCCTTCAATGATCATCACCTTTCTCACAAAAATTCAAGTTCAGTTACGCAACACGGTACGAATAGTCAGAACTGACAATGGAACCGAATTCAAGAATCAGACACTTAGGTCATATTATGAGAAAGTGGGAATTGAACATCAAACATCTATTCCTAGAAGCCCAGAACAGAATGGAGTTGTTGAAAGACGCAACAGGACGTTAGTGGAAGCTGCTAGAACTATGTTGATTAATGCTCAATTACCTGATTACTTATGGGCGGAAGCTGTTTCAACTGCATGTTATACCCAAAACCGTTGCATGATAACAAAACGCCATCACAAAACACCTTATCAAATTGTTCACAAAAGAAAACCGAATATCGATTACTTTCATGTATTTGGAGCACTTTGTTATCCGAAAAATGATCGTGATGATTTAGGTAAACTTAAAGAAAAGGCTGACATCGGAGTGTTTGTTGGATACTGTAAAATTCTAAAGGTTTTCGGATATGGAATCGTCGAACAAGGGAAATTCAAGAAACCATTCACGCTAATTTTGATGAACTCATACAAATGGCTTCTGAGCAACACAGCTTAGGACCCGAATTCAACCGTCTTAACTCTCCGGCATCTTCGGCTAAATCATTGCCACTCAACCGCAAAGAATTAGAAACCTTGTTTGCTCCACTATTTGATGACACAATTGAATACCGTCCTACTGAGGTCTCACCTAATTCCGCTGCTCAACCTAAAAACATTCCAGTACCAGACTCACCTCAACAAACTACAACAAGTGTTGAAAGAGACGGTCCTCCAATTGCATCACCATTTACAGCAGAACAAACTGTTTCTAACTCCCGACAATCAGCTGAAGATCCTACACCACAATCAGTTCCACAACCCGCAGAGCATGATCCTGATGCGTTCTTTAACCCGTTTGCACCGGCTCCTACAGTTCCTGACGTAGCTGAGTCATCTACACGCAATTTGGATCCTGCTAACATGCGAGATACTTATCAACTACACCCTTCAACACATAAATGGACTCGAGACCATCCACTAGTTCATATTATTGGCCATCCAGATGCACCTGTTATGACAAGACAACGACTTCACACTGATGGAGAAACTTGTATCTATGCACTCACAGTTTGTCACGAAGAACCTAAGAACATTAAAGAAGCAATGACTTATGACAACTGGATTGAATCTATGCAAGAGGAATTTCAGCAATTCATAAGATTGGAAGTCTGGGAATTAGTTAAAAGACCTGACGGAGTCTTTGTCATCGGGTTAAAATGGATTTGGAAGAATAAGCTAGATGCTGAAGGAACTGTCATACGTAACAAATCACGCCTGGTAGCGAAAGGATACTCTCAACTGGAAGGACTTGATTTTGCTGAATCCTTTGCTCCAGTGGCTAGACATGAAGCTGTTCGGATCTTTTTGGCCTATGCTGCACACAGGAACATGGTTGTTTACCAAATGGATGTGAAAACCGCATTTCTTAATGGAGAACTCCGTGAAGAAGTGTATGTGAGCCAACCAGATGACTTCGTTGATCCTGAGCGTCCTAATCACGTTTACCGACTCAAAAAGGCACTCTACGGACTTAAGCAAGCCCCACGGGCGTGGTATGACAAACTGTCCACTTTCTTGCTGGCCAATAAATTTTCTAAAGGATCAGTGGATCCAACACTATTTACAAAAACCTACGGGGAGGACTTACTTGTTGTTCAAATATATGTCGATGACATTATTTTTGCCTCAACAAAAAGAAGTTACTCTAATGATTTTGCAAAATTAATGAAAGATAATTTTGAAATGTCCATGATGGGTGAACTTTCGTTCTTTCTAGGACTACAAGTTCATCAATGACCCCGTGGAATTTTTATAAATCAGTCTAAATATGGTCTTGAAATATTAAAGAAACATGGAATGATGAGTTGTGATACTTATAATACACCAATGGGCTATACCACAAAACTAGATGCTGATTTACATGGGACTCCAGTTGACCCTACCAAATACCGAAGTATGATTGGGTCCCTCATGTATCTCACAGCTAGTAGACCTGATATAGTATTTGCTGTCTACATGTGCTCTCGCTATCAGTCCAAACCAACTAAAAAACACCTCAGTGAGGTCAAAAGAATCCTTCGATACATAAAGGGAACCATTAACTTGGGAATCTGGTATCCGAAGGATTCTGGCTTTGAACTAATTGCTTTTTCAGATGCTGACCATGCAGGATGTTTAGACACACGCAAAAGTACATCTGGTGGATTACAATTTCTCGGAGACAAACTTGTGTCATGGCAATCAAAGAAGCAGGACTGCACATCACTGTCGTCTACAGAATCTGAATATGTAGCCATGTCTGCTTGTTGTGCTCAAGTCATTTGGATGAGATCACAACTTAAAGATTATGGCTACCTATTCAACAAGATTCCTATCTACTGTGATTCCAAAAGTGCAATTGCTATCTCCTGCAACACAGTACATCATTGCAAATCTAAACACATCGATCTCCGATATCACTTCATCAAAGAGCATGTGGAAAAGGGTACCGTTGAACTTTATTTTGTTGGGACTGAGTACCAATTGGCGGACTTACTGACCAAATCCTTAGCACCATCAAGGTTTGCTAGTCTAGTTCACCAAATTGGTATGCGATGTTTGACTCCAGATGATCTAGAAAAGTTTTTAAAACACAATTGATCGTCAAACATCAAAACTATCTTTGTAAATATTTTTCCAAAACAAAATACAAAAATATAAAACCAATCAAAAACTCAAAAAGATTTTTTTTGGTCTTTTATTTAAAAAAAAATGCAAGTATATTCCACTCTCGTCAACACTAATTTTTGTCCAATGTCCTTATTTAT
Source organism: Artemisia argyi (assembly GCA_030686995.1). Lineage (NCBI taxonomy): Eukaryota > Viridiplantae > Streptophyta > Magnoliopsida > Asterales > Asteraceae > Artemisia > Artemisia argyi. Next base: position 41,298 of record JARVZY010011740.1, read on the forward strand.
TAAAAAACAAGTGTTGAGGGGGAGGAAAAGTAATTTTTCAAATTTCTCAAAAATATATTAACTTTTATACTTGCATTTTACCAAAAATAATACGTTTTTTTATCAAAAGTGATGCTCCATAAGTGTTTCGGATTACTCTCCTTGACCAATATAATAAATTTTCAGTACTGTTTGACTACGGTCTAAGGTCGAGGGGGAGTACCACAAGTTGTTCTTATCATGTCTTGGTGTTATTAACGAAAGTTAAATGAGATAATGTGTTTAGGCATTAGGTGTGTATGCAAGATTAAGGTTAAGGGACCATTTGTGTCAAAATACCAAACTAGTTTTACCCTTGGTCAAAACTACCTTGACCACGCATTTACTACCACCTGCAAAAGTAATAACACTTTCACCTACTCAATCTAACGACTCACAATCATTCATCAAATCCGTGTATCAATCTTCGAATCTGTAAGTTATAACATGTTTTGATCATCATTTCAAACAAGGGTTTTAAGTTTTATATCAATCCAACGGTTAAAATTGTCATAATCGATTATTTGGTCTTAGGATTGTGCGTAAATCATGAACCCAGAAAGTTATTGATGTTATGATTAAATTGATTGATGGGAAACGTCCCCTAGATGTTTATAAACATGTATCTAATCTCTAAACTCACCCAGAAACATCAATTGATTGTTTTGTGAATTAGGGTTCATACGCTAGATTTAGGGGTTCTTGATTCTGTGTGTTAAACTTGAAATTGATGATGGGGATTGTGTTGTTACATGCCTAGGAACTCATACATGTGATTTAATTGCTTCAATTACATCTCTTGATCAAGAATTAAAGATTTAGGGTTCGAATGCACTAGCAGTTGTAATCTCATGATTTTGTGGTCAAATATTGTTATAACTTGGACCAAATGTCCCTTAGGATGTTAGGATCACTTGCCCTAAACTTATTACAACCCAGAATCATGATTGATTGTGTTTGTGATTGTGTGTTCATGCGTTTCTACGCGTAATTATGGATTATGGCATGTTTATGGATAAAAAGTGCGTATTAAGTGTGTGAGAATGAATATTGATCAGTGGTTATGTTTTGTACACTTTCAGGAATCAAACAACTCTAATTACTTAAGGTGATTTTCTGGAAAATGACGTTTTTACGCGCAAGTTGTTCATCCTACGCGTAAGATTAAATCTTACGCGTAAGATTCGACACGTGGACAAACATTGTCTTGGATAAGACAATGTTTACGCTTAAATGATAAATCTTACGCATAAGTTTTGTTCTTACGCATAAGTCTTGAACTTACGCATAAGTCAAAACCTACGCATAAGTTATATCTTACGCTTAAAGTTAATCCTTTGCATAAGCTCATATCCTACGCCTAAGATTTTATCCTACGCGTAAGATTGAGCCTACGCATAAGATTTACATTACGCGTAACATATAAGTTTACGTGTAGCTTTTGTTCTTACGCCTAAATTCACTTCTTACGCTTAAGTCATGTTACGCGTAGATTTTTTCACTTACGCGTAAACTTGTCCAATTCATGAAATTTTCTAAGTGTTGTAAAATTTCCAAAGTGTAATCTCTTGTAATGATAAACTTATGTTGTAACTTAATTATCAGAAGTTTCTACCATGTGATAATAACACAAGTTTGTCATATAACAAAAGTTTTTCACACACAAACACCCACTGATCAATCAATAATGTGTGCACCATAATGTAATTGAATGTCTTTGCTAACAAAGTAAACAATTGCCATGTTTGTGTTTGTTTATGATCAATTCAGATGGCAGAACACAACGACATTCCTTATGGACCAGAACCTAAACCTAAACTCTCATGGGAAGAAACCTTTCCCGATGATTACTCCAGGAAGATAGGAAGGAACAACTTACGTATCAACTTCAACAAAATCACATGCAACGAATCCTCATGTATTGTTGCAGTGGATGCTCTCCTTTATCACCCCAACAAGCTGTTGTTCACTAAGTCAGCTTCAGTCTCCTGCTTCTACATACACCAGTTTTGGCATACACTTCAGCTTGACCTTGGGGAAGCTTCCTTCACTTGCATGCTTCACAACAGACAAGTAACTGTGGACATTGATTTACTTAGGAATGTTCTTGGGTTACCCGAACTTGGCCCAGATCAAGAATATGATCAAGTACCTACCGAGGAAGAGTTGATAGAGTGGTTACGGGATATTGGCTATGACGAATCAGAAGAAGTTGTGACAAGACATTCTCGGGTCAACATCAGATATCTTCCACAACCATGGAGATCCCTATATATTCTGATTGCCAAGTCCTTATCTGGCAGAGACACTGGCCATGAACACCCCAAGCTCCAACACCTCCAACTTTTCTGGGCCGTGGCAAACGTCAAGAAAGTTGATTATGCCAGCATTATCTGGGAAGACCTTGTGTGGCACATTCAACACAAGACAACCAACATTCCATTCGTTCGTTTCACCAAACTACTCATCGAAAGCTTCCTTCGTAAGTATGACGATATTCCACAGAGACTTGATGACAAAGATAAGCACACTTTCAGAAATGAAGATACTCTCAGAATCATCAAGAGACTCGACACCAGCACCCGCAAGCAAGGAAAGAAATTTTCCGACTGTCTCTTGAATGCCAAAGTGAAGGCTTGCACAAATTACAAGTATTACGAACAAGCACTTAAGGAAGATAAAGTTGGTTTCTTGGATGAAGTTCAACCATTTAGGGGGAAGACAGGTACCAAGACTGGGAGCTCCGGCAGTTCTACCCAGTCTAAACATAAGAAGAAGGGTACTCTCAAGAGAAGAACTCCCATCAAGAAGCTCGCATCCATTCCTGAACCTGGGTGGTTTCCTTCACCACAATCTTCTCCAAAACCGTCTAACTCTGAAACCGAGTCCGACGAAGGTCCAGTTTACAGGGAAGCCTTTGCCAACATCACCGAGAATGTCAACCTTGAAGACATCGATGATAAAGACTTGACTTTCGAAGATTGGGAGAAAAACATTGATGAGTTTGCTGACAATGCCGAATACCCGTCATATCTCAATCAAAGACCGTTCACTGAAGCACAGACCATCTTGGAAGAAGAAAGGATCAGGAGAGAGAAGATGAAGGAACCGATGACAGCTGAACAAGAGTCTGCTCATTCTAACATAGGCCTTTCAGTTGAAGAAGAAAATGAAAGAGCTCTCAAGCTGGGTCTCCTCCACAGCAACATTGATGCATTCTATGATAATCTACATCCACCTCCAGTGTTCTCTCAAACTACCGAAGCTGGCGGATCAAGCAGCATTCCTGATTCTGCCACAGGGATCAACACTGACTTAGTCGCCTACGTCAATCCTTCGGTATCTCCCACAGACATTGAAATGACTAATGCTTCAGCAACGGGAGAAGAGGAAGAGGAAGATCTCATGGAAACTGATGCTCCACGGTTGATGTCCATGGAAGAAATGGAGCTCAGAGAACGGGCTCAAGAAGAAGAACTTAGGAAAAAGCAAGAAGCTGAAGAGGCTAGGCTTGAGGAGCTAGCACAAGCCAAACTGGAGGAAACAATCCGTATGGAAGAAAGTAGGAAGGCTGAAGAGGCAGCCAAGCTGGCAGAAGAAAAGTTGAAAGAAGAAGCCAGGCTTGCTGAAGAATTAAGGCTTAAGGCCGAAGCTGAAAGACTGGCTGAAGAACAGAGATTGAAAGAGGAAGCAGCTAAAGCTACAAAAGTTGATCAACCTGAACCACAAAAAGGAGATGACAAAGACATTACCACCAACCTTGAATCTACACAGTCATCACCTCCTGCATCCGAATCAACCCACGACAAATCAATCAAGAAACCAAGCACCAAAGCCTCTGCTGCATCAAAGTTGTTAAAGTCAGCATTCAGAAGAGTACATGAAAAGAAGAAAAGCAGACTGGAAGATCAGGTTGCAACACTAGTAACCCAAGTTGCTGAATTGACGAAGCTGAATTCGAACGTCCAAGAGCTGCAAGAAAAAGTTGATACTTTCTTAGCTAAAGATGTACAAGAGAACTTGGAAGCCACATTAGCAGCTCAAGCACATCAGTATATGGAACAACATTTAGTTGCTGAGTTGAAAGATCTACTGGCACCCATGAGAGATGAGCTCACCAAGTTCGCAGAACAAGCCGTCAAGAAAGTAATCCGATAAACCACATTTACTCTTCGAGCTGACAAATCAACTGTTCCTCTACCAGGGTTATCTATGGACGAATTAGAAGCCCAACTCTTGGACAAACTGGCAAGAAAGTTCACCTTATCACCTAAAGAAGCTACAATCCTGGAAGCTTTGAAAGCCAAAATGACCAAAGAGACTTGCAGCACAGAGGCGGACAAGCTGAAACGTCCAAGAGATGATGAAAATAAGGATCCTAAGTCTCAGGCAAAGAAACAAAAACAAGCCGAAGGACCTTCATCTCAACCACAAGCACCGTTCAACCCTCCAACAACAACAACATCTTCACAACAACCCAAGGAATCTGGTTCGGCTCCCAAAGCACATGATCACTTCGAATACACAGGTGGTGACGAGATTCCTCAGCCTGATGAAGTACCTGAACCGTCATCTAAGAAGAAGAAAGAAAGGAAACGAAAGCATCATCAACATAAACCGGACACCTCATCAAAAGGCACAGAACCAAAGAAACCAAAAACCGTCCTCAAATGGCTAGACCAAGATGAAACTGCCGAGTACTCCTGGTTTGATAAGATGATTAGTTCGCAACCGCCACTAAAAGACAATCAAGAACCTCAAGATGGTCGAACAGTGGAATACGCTCAATTCATTCAGCATAAGTTTCAGATGAAACAGATGAATAAGAAAGAGCTACGCAGAATCAAGAATGATGCGTTCAATCTTCTGAAAGATAGGTCGGCTAACTCCATCGAGCTTGAGTACCATCTAGAAAATATTGCTCGAGCTATGTCAAGCAATATTGACTGGATCAATCCTGAATCTTACGTCGATCCGGTCACAAGAAAAACCGCACCATACATTACCGACTGGTCGAAACCACTACCTATGATTGGGAAGCCTAAGGAACCGAAGATCCCTTACAAGTTCTTCTTCAACACCGACTTGGAATTTCTGAAACTTGGCAGCAAGATTGAGAAGAAGTACGTGACATCACTTACCTTTCTCCCTGCAGCTCGATATCTCAA
>JARVZY010011741.1:0-17000 GCA_030686995.1 Artemisia argyi
CCCTCTTTCGCGCTACCTCGCGACATCCAAAAGGTAAAACTAAAGTACACACTGTGGGAAGGCCAATAGTGTAATAAGTAACTGATGGTGGTGATAGTACCTGAGTAGTAAGTGCCCTACTAGTGATGGAAAGAAAACACACTATCTTCCTTGCAATAAGCATCCTAATAAGTCCATTAAGATTAATTCTGAATACACTACCAAAAGGCATTCTATGTACGGGCTGAATGATAGGAAAACCCTGTTCCTATGGCAAATCAATAGTACTAATGGTGGTGTAAATGCAACTGGTGGTATAATGGTAGTGGAAGATGACAAGGCATCTTCAATGTCGGAATCCGATAAAAGGATGTCAGGGTGAGTATCTGAAGGCATGTCACTTGTGAACCAGGTCAATAAAATGATATACATATACGGATATGAGTATAAATAACTCGCACAGGGTATGTATAAAACAACATGTATCATGATTATGCACTTATGATGAAATGATGAGATGCTATGCTGATGTGGTTATAGTCTAGGGTCCAAGATACATCCTAGTTCGCTATAACCTTAGCTCTGATGCATATCTGTCACACCCCCAATTTACCTGACTTGCAGCGGAATGGAATACCTGGGGGTGTCTGTCATAGCACCACAGTTACAGTTACATTGAACGACCTAAAGTGTCGTTTGGAAAATACTGCATTTGATCATTGAAATAATTCAGAGTTTACAAAATGAGGTCCCCAAAATGTGTTGCATGTTTATGAAAAACAAGTCATACTAGATCAAACGTTTACATAAGTGCATGAAATAATGATGAGACGCGTCGACTCCGCGACTCCGTGAAGGTCCAAATGCATGTCACATGAGCTACCTTAATAACCTGAAATACATTGCTAAAACGTCAACACGAATGTTGGTGAATTCCATAGGTTTGTAAAATGTAATGATGTACGGCCACCACAAGTAAAAGTGCAAGATAAAAATCTCATGAAAATTGTACAATTGCCTTAAGCTCATGACACCGAAGCTATGACTGATGAAACTCGATGCCCCTCCCGAATGTTCTGCCGAAACATGCAAATGTAAAAGACATGACATGCATCCGCTTACTGTTGGTAATCACTACCACGGATGGAGGCGTCACCCTCGATAGATCTATCCACTCACTCTCGCTTAACGGTAAATTAACGGTTCATGATGTTACAGGGGACTTATCACATGGCAAGGTAACTTAAGCAATGTACATGTTTGAATACTTGGGCTCGTACTAAAATGATTGATGCAATGTATTCCCCCCGTGGGATTTGAAAACAATCAAAAATGTTGAATTGAAAACGGGGCTATGAAAACTCACCTTAACTGATGAAACCGTGATGAAATGAAATGAACACCAATGAACAATTAGCTGTCGCAACCCAATATGATGGTACCATGAACATGTAATGAGCTGAAAAACAAGGCGCGCACACTAGCCGCAACCTAATACGAATGATGAACGATCTACTTTAGATCATGAAATGATGTTATGAATGTCCATGCACATGTTTCCTATACCACTCTACTCTTTGAAAAACACTTGTTGTTATCAAAAGTATATATTCCAAGACTTAGGAAAATATGGCTATTAGAAAAATAAACTAGTTGTTATATATATATATACTTATATATATATCGTATGTTTCCATGTTAATGTTGAAATCCTCGGGTTGTAATCCTTGTAATATCGCCTTGAAATGATGAAAATATACTTGTAATAACTAATACTTCATTAGTTATAAAATTTGGTACTTAATATTATTTCTAGCTTATAAAAGTACTTCGTAGTTTTTGTGCCAATTTTTATTAAAAGCTGTCAAATAAAAATGGTTTTTGCCGATATTCAAACGTGAATATCTTTGTCGTTACTTGTCCGTTTTACTTGTTCTTTATGTCCACGGTTACGTCTTAGTATGTAGTAATATATTTTGGAAAGCTCGGCTCCTCCGGGTTACGTCTAAAGTCTCTTTTTGTCCAATGAAAAACGTCCAACAGCAAACATTTTTCAGAAAAATACTTTTCGTCAACAATCTTGCAAAAATCATAACTTCTTCGTTATAAACTTTTTTTAATCCGTTCTTTCGCCTACGGATTCGTTTTTGAAAGTATTTTCTAAAAATTTTGCCAAAGTTCCCTTGGTGTTTACTGATTTTCCAGGTTTTCACAAAATGGGACAGCATGTCTAAAACATGCTCCAAATCAAGTTTTCAAGGTTTATAACTAATTTCTAACATCACCAAACCTCTTGTAATCACCACATAGCTAATCTAATCCTACCATACACCTTCTTAGGGTGCCATGGACTCCTAACCAAGTTATTATAGCTAGGGAATTCATAAATAAAAAGTTAGGGTTTGTATGTTCCATTTTTGACAAAATAAATGGTGGTATAGCTAGTTGTACATGGTTTTTAGCATGGAAATCATGCAATACAAGTAAATATAAGATGATTCATGTAAAAATAAAGTTGATAACTTACTTGATAAAATGAGATGATTAGATGATGAGTATGCTTGGATTACTTGTGTTTTTCTTGATTGATTCTTGATTAGGCAAGTATAATGAACAAGTTTGGTGTTATAACTTTTGAAAAACCTTCACTAGATCATGGATGATGGGTTTGGTCGTGGGTTTGAAGAGAGGAAGAAGAGATGAGATGAAATTTTATCTTATCTAAAAGTGAAGATTATGATTTAAGGTTTTTGGTAAAGTAAGGTTTTTAAGGTTTATTAGTAAAGTATTAGGAAGTTAATGCATAAGGTTAAAGGGGTGTTTCATGGGCCGGTTTTCAAAGGGTGCTTTTGATTTAATTAGGATTCTTGTGTAGTTTATGTGTTAGTTTTCGTTATTTGTTAAAATCGGGTAACGGTTTTAATAGAAATAAATGTTCACGAAGTTAACCGGGATGAAATAAAGTTATAATAATGTTAAAAATATGTTGAAAATATGTTGGGTACATTTACTGAGTGATCGGGTGATTATTGTTTAGTTTTCACGAAAACCGTCGTTATATTCATAAGCTTACGTTATAAATAAAATAAATTTCCAAAATACTGGGTAACTGAATGTTATAACTTTTATGATGTTAAAATGGATATAAAAATATGCCGGGACCATTGTGGGAATATTTAGATATATTCGTCGTGTATAAACCGGGTGTTAACGTTTATTATAAATAATTATACGTAAAACGTTAAATGTATCAAATATATAAATTTGAAAATCCTAAGAGTGGTATAACATGTAAATGACCTACTGATGATATGCAGACTATCTCCAGTCCGTATGAAATGTCATTACTGATAATGCATGAATTCGCACCTGAACTAATACGGTTACGCGAATTTAAATACCCGTAAACTAAATTTACGATGAAATGTGTAATGCACGTGAATGATGAAATCTTTTCCCGCAATGAATAGTGTTCCGTGAATAGTAAAATTTCTGAATGCTTCTCGGAATGTCAAACTGACACCAAAAATGATGAATAGTAAACTGATGAATAGTATTTTGATGAATAGTGTTTGATGAATAGTGTTTTCCCAAAGTTCGGGAAATGACCTGAAATGGTGAGTTGTGACAGTCTTCCCCTCTAAAAGGAACTTCGTCCCGAAGTTCAGTTTATGTTGGTCTCTGAGAATGTATTGATGAAAAGGTGATGATATTCGAGAATTTCAGCGAACTCTAACGATAGGAATTCGACTCTGTTTCAACTGTTTGACCACACGGTCCATGATTTCTGTTGGTTCTCTTACAAGGTCTGAGATTGTCATTTGGGTTGGATCCCTTCCAATAGAATCATGAGTGACTCATCTGAAATTCATTTCTGGGGATCTGAAAATGTGAAATATGTTCGTGTAATCCTGTTGTTCTCTGACAATGTTCAAGTCTGACGGCCACTATGCCTTCTCTGTCAAAATATAAAGGGTCCAGTGTATAATGGTGTAACTTTCCAAGTTTTCTAAACGATAACATGCCTTTCCTAGGCAGAACTTTCTGCTAACTCTGCAGAACTTGAAGTTTTAATGGTTTACGACTTATTGAACTTGTAACTGATTCTTGACTTGTAGAAAAGAGTAAAAAAAATAAATAAATAAATAAATAAGGTGTGATTGGTTATTATAAAAAGAACCGGTGTCTAGACCGGTTAATAAATATCTTACCTGTTAATTATCTATCATACAGACCGGTTTTATTAAAACCAATCTCTAATAAAAGGTTTTTTGTTGTTGTTGTTGTTGTTGTTGTTGTAGTAATGGATGTTCCCCAAAAATCTGTTACTATATTATTATACTCAAGAGTCAAGTCCATCGCTAATCAGTAGCTAAGTGAAAAAACTTAGCTACATATTTGAGACAACTTAAAAAATCCATCGTTATGTTGTTAGAGTTCTGTCACTAATGGTTGCAACTTAAGTTCGTCGCTAACTCCGTCTCAATATGATTAGATTTAGCGATAGAATTGTGACATATGCGCAATTCATCTCTAAATTTGTTACTGATTTGTCACTAATTTGTTGCAAATTTATCAAAGCCAATTTTTTGGCTAATTTATCTCTAATCCGTCACTGTAACCCAATTTTTTGTGACATACTGATTCGGTCGCTAATTTTCGTTGCTGTTGCTCAGTATTCTAGTAGTGCTTGTGCCATAGCTGCATGTGATCAAAAATTATAATATCCTTGCTTAAATCTCGATGAACAAAATTGAAAATCAAATTACCTACCATCCCACATGCTTTTCTTTGCCATTAATATAAGTATTACTATAGGATCTTTTGATGTTGCATGCGCTTTGATATACTCATGAAGCATAACAGCCAGTTCATTCTAAAGTATACATGGAACTCTCACACCACTTGAGAAAAAGATATAACATTATTAACAAAACCTTGATCGTTCTAAAGTATGTGCTTTATGACATTATAAATAATTTGAAAAACGATAAACACTATAAATCACCTAAGATCTTGTAGCTTGAACTCTAAAAATTGTTTAGGTTTATCTTCTGGATGAATAATATTGATGTTGTTGTTCTCGACCAATTGTCCAATAACATCTGAAAAGAATACATCGTAACATATACTTCATGAGAAACACAATCAGTTCTTCAAATGCTTTATTAGAAACACATGATTATGCTACACAATCCAAAACATAATCAAACACTGCATAAGAAACAAATATGATATTATATAAGAAGCACATGTAAAACTATATAAGAAATATATATAATAATAAAGCGTAAAACAAAAAATAATTGAAAAATATAAAACTTACCAAAAGAAGATTTAGGGTCATTCCTATGCCCTTAAAAACATTCAAAAGGCAGTAGATTCAAAGTCTCTTGTATATCAGCAAAATCAGAACATCATTTTACATGTGTTTTTTTTATAAAGTGGATTTTGCATGGATGAGAAGTCAGTTTAAGCACGTGTGTATTACTTTTGGCATTGAAGTTTGATATAAAATGACAATCATCATGGCGAATGAGAAATTGGAAATCAGAAACCACTAAATTACCAATGGTCGCATGGATCTTCGTACGCTGTCTCACAAACCATATCATCAACAATAAATATTTACAACATGCATATAGATCTGAAAATAAATATTTGGTTATAAAAAAATTATTATACCTACTCTTCCATCAGAATCATATCAATACCAGCAACTTTGGATTGATTAGTAACACCGTAATACTGATTCCATATAGAAACGACTTTACCTTAATATTGATCTTACCATTCGTGCCGTCAATATCCGAAAGGGCGGTGATCAACATAGTTTTTCCTGCACTAAGGAAACGACAGCAAAAGAATTAGAAAACCAATGAATAATGAGCACCCACATTGGGCGAGTATATATAGGCTCAGGATTAGGGTTTCACAACCGTGATCCAAAAGATAATGCATAATTCAAATATAGAAAAGATATCAGAGAGGATAACCATCGCTTCTAAAACATTCTAGAACGTGCCTCTCATTCTGCCAGAGATCCCGCGACACCAAAGTTTCAGAAAACACACCCGGTTCCAAAAGGTTTTTTTATTCGCGTTTTTGACACGTCTATGTTTGGGGAGGCCCCTCAAAAAACACTTTTGGTGTAGCGACATTCTTTCGATTGGAAAACCAATTAACCAATGAGAGGGCTCGATTTCAAAATGGAGCTCTCCCATTGGTTAATCGAATCCCTCCAAAAGTGATTTCTCATATTATATAAAAGATATGCGTAGATAAGTTCATATGAATATGGATAAGAGAGTGCGGTTCATGTAAAAGTACATGTTAAACTAAAAAACGTAATGTCCGATGAAACGGTTCTTGATATTTTATTGGGAAATATAGGTCTATATATTTACCAATTCTATGCTATAACCTCTAATAGGGCTGTGAATAAACCGAACGAACACGAATAGAGTCTTGTTCATATTAAATCATTTAATTTTAACTGGACAAATAAACGAATACAAACGCTTAAACGGACGAATTTTCTTGTTCATGTTCGTTTATTAAAAAAATGAGTTGTTCATGTTCGTTTTTTGTTCTTTAAGACACTAAACGAACGCTAAATTGACATAAATGATCGAATAAATGAACAAAGACAAATAAACATAAACTTTATTAAATTATGCATCTAATAATGTTTTATAAGTGTTATTTTGTTTAAACAAACTAATTTTAAAATTGTACAATTAAAAGATATGATATATGAACATAAATAAATAAATGAACATAAACATACGTTAATGAATGCATAATCTGACGTTCACGAACATAAATAAACGGACATGACTTTTGTTCACGTTCGGTTATTTAATTAAATGATCGTAAAATATTGTTCATATTCGTTAATTTAATAAATAAACGAACTTTTTACTGAACGGTTAATGAAATGTTCGCTGAACGTTGAGTTCGTTTACAACACTAACCTCTAACTTACTATTCGCACACCATATTAAATAACTTCTAGCCATCGCCCACACAATCAGAAATTTAACTACAAAAATTGTAATTTCATTTATGGATTCGTGGGGAAAAAATTTGATGTAACTCATAATTTCTTAAGTATATAACCAAACATATTACACCAGAATAACATATCAACAATGGACTCTCTTCTTCGTATTCTTCTTGCATCTCTTCCCATCCTATGTCTCCTTTACTTTATTCCCAAAATCATCAAAAGCAAATCGAAATCAAGCGTCCATAGTCAAATCCGTACTCCACTCGGCCCTCGTGGACTACCCTTAATCAGAAACTTGCTCCAGATCGAGAAATTAAACCTTCATACTTCCTTGTGGAACCTCTCCTAATCCTACGGTCCAGTTGTATCCCTGAACATTGGTTCTATCTCAGCCATCGTTGTTTCTTCTGCGATTGTAGTTAAAGAAATCTTGCAAACTCAAGATTTTACTTTTTGTAGTAGGCCATCATTTCATGGCCCAAAAAGGGGAACTTACAATAGCATTGATGTGGCTTTATCACCATACAACAAGAGCTAGAAAGAGATGAGAAAGATATTTACTATTTATCTATTTAGCCTAAAAAGGCTACAATCTTCGAGGTTTATACGTGAAGATGAGGTCTCACGTGCCTTGGAGAAGATACATGGGCAAGCAGTTTCATCTAAGAATGTAAACTTGAGTGAAATTGCCCATTTCGTGATGAGCAATATGGTAACAAGAATTGGTTTTGGAAAGAGGTATGAAGATGGATATGAAAGTAAGGAGATTCTTCAACTTCTTCATGAATTTCAGGCAACGCTAACAAACTACATTATTTCAGATCTTTGGCCAGATTTTCCTCTTGTCGGTTTGATTGATAGGTTAATGGGGAAATTTTATCAGCTAGAGCAGAGCTTCCAAGCTTTAGATTCATTTTACCAAAAACTAGTTAATGAACACCTTGACCCTCAATATTCCAAACCAGATGAGGAACAACAAGACCTTATTGACATTTTATATCAACTCAAGAAAGATCAAGTCTTGGATCCCTTTGAGCTCACTGATGATCACATTAAAGCTATGCTCACGGTAAAGCTAAGAGTTTTTTCACATAATTCCTTCTACATACTGTAATTGCTTGATGCAAATTATAAGATGTTTCTGGATTTACCAAATTAACTTTAAAAAAAACACTTTGTCCCTTTTTGTTGTAGTCACCTAAACCAAGAACTTTGTATTGGCCAAAATAAATAAATAAATTATGTTGTTGTCTAAAACTAGGGTGTCTTTGGACATCAATCCTCTGGCTAATTATCTAATTGCTTCCTCTATGTCTCTTTCAGGATATATTGGTTGCTGGAACTGATAATAGTGCGGCTACATTAGTTTGGGCAATGACAACACTAATAAAGAACCCAAAAGCGATGAAAAAAGCCCAAGAAGAAGTAAGGAACATGGTTCAAAACAAAGATAAGGTAGATGAAGATGATCTTCCAAAATTCACCTATCTAAATGTAGTGGTAAAAGAAGTCATGAGATTATACCGCCCGGCTCCATTTCACGTACCACGAGAAACAATGAAAGACACTATTTTACTTGACAACAAAATCAAGCAGAAAACAATAGTTTGTGTGAATCCTATGGCTATTGGAAGAGACCCTGAATCTTAGGATTATCCAAAGGAGTTCTCACCGGAGAGGTTTTTGGGTAGTGATATTGGATTTAAAGGAAGTGACTTTGAGTTCATCCCATTTGGTACTGGTCGCAGAATTTGCCCCGAAATTTCAATGGTAGTCATTTCGGTGGAGCTTTTTCTTGCAAATATCACACACAGATAGAATAAATCCCAAGTCTCACTTATCGCAGGTAATTCAATTAGCAGAGATCTAATGCTTCTCAAACACTTCCCAAAATATCATATGCTCACAATGAGAGTACGTTATATGATAGAAATATTATCACGTTGGCCATGCATCATAATATTTGCATTATATAAATATACCTTCACGGTGACCATACTTTATCTGAAGTCGTGGATAAACAACCTAATGACAACCTAACAATTATTCTCTTCTTCCCAGGATATAGCAGAATAAATCATCATCAATAAGGTCGAAAAGAAAATGAAACGTATCAGAAAACAACAAAAATCTAACAGATCTATCATAATTGAGAACCAATACCTCCAAAATTTCGACAAAAATTCTTATAATTATAAACTTAATGATCATACGCAGAATTATCAAAAAACAAACTTCCAAAGGAAAAGTTAATAATCTAAAGATTCAATCACACCATTGTCAATCTTCCTCATTATTATGTGATTTCCTAATCATTATTAACAGAAAGAATCTACAGAAATCAACCCATACCCGGATTATTGTTAGAATTATAACCTTCCAAAGAAAAACCTTAGTAAACATAGTCTCATTATCAGAATGGAGTGGAAAATTTCCTATATTCATAATTAATAACCTCCAAATTTCTTGTAAGAATAGAAAAGGTTTATGGAAAATCAAATAGTGTCAAAGGAATACTTAATATACCAGCATGAGCAGAAGAATTCATAGAATATGTCAAATACTTAGGGTTGTAATAATCTTTCTAATGGTCAAACTGATTATCAGAGATGGGAATTACAATTAGAAAGTGAAACTTAAATGATGTGAGGCTTAATCATACAGTTCTCAAGATATTCTAAACCTACTTGGTTACTAAACTTTAGGTCGTGCATAACTTCCTAATCTCGGAAAGAATGATCTTATCGGCTTAACTAAATACAGAGGCACGAATAAGAGTGATGTGGAAACGATGCTACTTAAACCAATGTCCTAGTCTACCTAGTCCTCACCGGTCATGACTTAAGTTTATATAGGGAAGTCCTAAAGCAAATCCTCAAAGGTCGTTTCATAACTCCTATGGTGCAAAACCTAAAGGCCTAATACTCACAGGTCATAGCCTAATGCTGGGATATAAAATATCAAAGTACTTCTGGATGTCAAAGTACTGCTGCATGAAGAATAAAGTCAAATTACTGCTGAAGGAAAAAGTCAAAGTACTGTGTGGAAAACTAAAAGGGGGGGGGGTTGAATAGTTTTCCCTTCTTTTTCATTTTATAAAAACTTTGTTTCAAAATGTTGATTCAAATTTATTCAATTGTATGTTTGGAAAAGTTCAATTCGAGTTTAGTATGAAAACAACATATAATCAATATGATCAATTATATATGTAAGCTTTTGGAAAAACTTAGTTTTATGAATGGAGCTTTGGTCGATCTTTATGTAAATACGTTTTCCTTTTAAAATCTTAAAACGTTTTGTGTCAAATTATCTATCAAGTTAAACTTGATATGAGAAGTGTGAATAATAATCTATTTGACCATATCATGCAATTATATACACAATCACAATATTAACTACCATGTTCAACACAATCAATCATCACAACTATATAAGCAACAACTAAGACATGTAGGCAAGTATATAAGTAAAGCGATAAATGCAAGAACAAATGATAAGAGATAAGAGAAAGGAAATGCAAACCGGACACGATGATTTATAGTGGTTCGGCTACAAGGACACCTTCCTTGTTCCTACTCCACTCCCTGAGTCACCTACTCGAGAGTTTTCTTCACTACTCAACAAGCTCCCTTTTGGCGGAGAAAACCGTACACAACTTTTGCTTACACCATTTAACGACAATAAGCTAAATGTCGAGTTCTAATAGTAACTAGAACCAATCTCACAACACAACTTCGATCACTACACAACTTCTACACAACTTCACGACTTCACGACTTCATCACAACTTCTTCTAAACTTCTTCACGGCTTCACAACTTCTTCACGTCTTCACGACTTCACAACTTCATCACAACTTCTTCTAAACTCCACTACTTAATCACACACCTACATCTTCACAACTACATGTTTTCTCCACACTACTACTTCCTCCCACTACTTCTTACTCACTCATTGAATCACTACTAAGTAAGATCATCTTGATCTACTTATTACATATACATAACTTACAACTTCACATAAGAACTAACTAGATCCTAATACATCTTTGGCTTTGTGGTAGGGAGGATTCTTCTCTTGCACGTTGAGTGATGATAGATTGGATCACTTGAAACAAAGATTAATAATCTTACGATCAAAGGGTTTTAGAAGGATGTTTAGAGAGAATTGGATCTGAAAATTTTTGTGCAAAAGGTGAGAAAAATTCCAGGTTTGAGGTGGTATTTATAGGGAAAAATTTCTAACCAAATCTGACAGGGGAGCGTGGCCGGTCCCCTTAATTGTGTTCCGGTCCCCTTAAAATTAAGGGGGCCGCCCTACTGAAACGGCCAGATTTTCTGTATTTTAGTGGGGAAAGTTTATTTGGTGAAAAACTAACTAATTTTGGTTAAAAGTTTGAAATCATATATTTAGTATGATTAAAACATTTTTCTTTATTACCAAAAGTGTTTTTCAAAAATATATAATATGTTTATATAATTAAATAAACTTTGTATTAGTTAATTAAATACCCCTTTGATCATGAGATGTATTAAACACTTGTTTATCCATACCTTAAGTGATTGTTGAAGCATACATGAGACGTTGAGATGTCGAGGCTTGTTGACGTAAGAATGCATAGAAGAATTGTGATCACAAGTAACTTAAGCACTTTTTGTTATATGTTGTAACTTACATCTTTGTCATCATCAAAACATGAAGAGGATGTTTAGATTAAATATCGTAATATTCATGCCAACAATCTCCCCCTTTTTGATGATGACAAACTATGTAAACTATAACTTATAGTAAAATGTATAAGTTACTTGTTTACACTTCTTCTCCCCCTTTTGTCGAAGCAAAAAGGTTGACTCTAAGACGAGACTTCTACTACGCTTGAACTCTTGAGATAGAATCTCAAAGGCGAGCTTGCATCATCGTAAGTGAAGCCTTGATCCTAGCAACCTCAATGCTCCCCATTGGTGTATGCTCAAAACTTGTTTTGGCTAGCAAAGAATCGAGCGGTGAAGTAATCCTTCAAAACAAAGTTAGTAGACAAGTGCACATATATATAATGATGATAATAGATATATGCATGAAACTAATAGGGGAACAATATATGGACATATTAGGTATATGCACTAAAAGTATGACACATGCAATTATTGTTTTAAAAACGACAACCTAAATAAAAAAAATTAGAACCTAATGCAAAGATTAGAACCTAGGAAAATGTAGGAGAATGAGGAGGGATGATTGTGAATGTAAAGGGAAGGTGATGACAAAGGGTTGACAATTATGGTTTAGATTAATATATCGTTCGACAAGGGTGGATGATAGGGAATCATGGGATTTTTAGGTGTTTTGTTGATGGTGGTGGAGGTGTTGTGTTTGTTGTTGGTGGTAGAGGATGCAACAAGTTTTCAATGTGAGAAAACATGTATTGTATCTCATCTCTTAGTCTGAACACAATTGTTCGGTTGTGGATGCAACAAAGGCAAGTGTCTCCATGAGCTTCAAGTAAGCTCCATGGGACGGGGTTATAGGTTGATGGATTGATAGGAGATTATAAGAAGTGTGCATCAAGAGGTGTTAATGGTGATAACTTTTGGTGGTGGAGACAATTGTGAGTTGATATATTCTTTGATGGATGGAGTGGTGTCGTCTTCATTAGTAAGGTCAATGAAGAGTTGTTTTGATGGTATGATGACAAGTTTTTGTTGGAGATGGTGGTTCTTGGTGGAGGTAGGTTGTTGATCCAAATTGCGTTGAATAGGATGCAACGCAAGAAGAGCATTAAGCTCATGAGCTTCTTTGAGCTCTTCAACGAACTTTTCATGTTCGGAGGAAGGTGATGGTGGTGGAGTTGGATTGTGATTAGGGATTGAGGTTTGGTCATGAAACTTATCATTCATGTTTGGATGAGATTGATGGTTGTTGTTTTGATATTGAGTATGATCCTCAAAAGGGTCATTTGGTAGAATTGAGTGAGATGAATGTGGAAGTTTATTAGATAGGGTGATAGTAAGGTTGTCTTGTTGAGCTAAAAGAGTGGTTTCATTTGGGTGATCATGAAAGCATGATGATGGTATGGATGAAAGTGATTCTTCATGTGTGGATGATAGTTTGGATGTTGTATGTGGGGTGATAACAATGATGTTAGGTTTGTTGGGAGAGGTATTTATAGTGTGATGATTATGTGTTTATGGAAGGATAGTAGGTGTTGGATTGGCTAGACAAAACGTGTTGGTTTAGGAGGTGTTTATGAGGAGTGATTTAGGAGGTATGATATTGATTCTTGGTTTCTTTGAGGACATGGAAATGGTGGATGACTCGAGATTGGTAGTACAAAGAAGGACTCGGTTTTGGGTGTGAGGTAGAAGGATATATGTAAGTGAGTGTGATTTCCCTTCCCATTAAATTCATGCTCATCCGGATATATTATGAAACTAATATGACCTATCGGAAAATGACACTAAGGTTCTCATGAAATGAGGGTGTAGGATATAAAGGTAAGAAAAATATACCTAGATGAATGATACATATAGTGTAAACCATGTAAAGGCATACAATCAAATCACATAGGAGCAAATAATCATCTAGAAATAACATATATGCGATATGCCATAAATCTAGGAATGAATGCATCTAATGAGAAGCAAAGTTCATAAAAGTAAACTAGCGTTAGGTATATTTAGGAAGAGCAATTTAATCAAGTTGGAGAATGAGTATGAGACTATTACTAGTGGTGCTCAATTCAGGCTAAACACGATCATTTTTACGGGTTACACACACCCAACTTCCCACAAAGAAGCAATTCAACCGTTAGGTTAAATTGAATTTCTAGTCAATAGATTCTCCAGTAGTCATTCTCTTTTGAGAAGAAATTGAGTTCCTAAATTTACCTATCGAAGAGTACCAAATATGAAGTTTGCTTGATTCACTAATACTTGACTTAATGTGACTCAAACATCATGTTTTTATGAAGGTAAGTCTACATGATATATTTTACTTACTATCCCAATAGAGATGTGTTAAATGTTTAGATAGGAGTAAACGCAAAGTTTTAATCTTTCGTTCATGATTAACCGGTTATTTGGTTTTGATAGCATATTACTTGAATTAATAAATGTGCTTGATTTAAGAATGCTCCTTAGCATATCTTGAAAAATGAATCTCATTAAGATTATTTATCTTAAATGAGATTGTGATTCACAAATGATATTAAAACTAGACATTTATATATTCTAAAACAAATATTATTTTCTATGATTTTTGCCAATGTTATATATCATAATTCAACTAGTATTTAAAACAAAATGAATTTAACTTGTTTATGCATTGTGACAAGTTATTTTTCAATTTTAATAACTTAAATTATTTCAAAAAGAAATGTGTAGTGCGTTATCTTGTAACGCAACCATTCATGCTACAAAGAAAATGAAATACATATAATATATAGTGTGTATTGTTCTTAAATATGTATTTTAGCTTGAAGTGATGATTTTAAGTAGTGTGAGCAAAGTTTACATATGTTGTTAGTTTGCTCATGTTTGGTTTTTCGGATATGACACATTTATCCATTGCTTTGCAATGTAAATTACTTGAATATTTCGGATGAAACATCCAAGTCGTCAATCCTGCTTCATTGTATATTTTATGCATGTGTTAAACATGTTATTCTAATATTTGGAACACAACTATTGGACAAGTAGATTCAATATGGCATTGTCAACACAAGTGTGAGTTATGATCCAATGCATATTCTTTTCATCTACAAAGGATGTAAATATTTTCATATCAATCTAGTGTGATTGAGTATGTAGATTCAAGACTATATCCTTTGTTAAAATTTAATGTAATCTTGAAACTAAACAAATAACAATCCAATTTCTTGTCCATACTCAAAAACATGTCAATTAGATTTGATGAATATATCAACCATAATTTGAATAATGAATTGATATAATATCAAGATCTTTCTTGACCCTCACAAACACTCATTTAAAATAAATAGGCATTTTGATAGTGTGTTCCATTAATCCTAAGATTATTTATGAGTGAGGTTGGTGAATGATTGAAATTTGACTTATTAATTCATGATAGTTATAAGTTTTGTTTATGTGAAAGACTCTTCATTGTTACTTATAATGAACACACTTAGATTTTGAAAATACTTTTTCTTTTATATTAACACTAATGTTTTACAAAGATTCAATTTCTCTTATTAAACAAATTAAGGTAAAACAAGGTAATTTGTTGAAAATGGTTAAGTGTGTTGTTAAGAATAGATTAAATTGTTAGAAATATTTAGGTGATTAGATTTAACTCATTTACAAGATGTTTGAGTAACATTAAGCCATCTATACCTATATGCAATGCAAGCATAATATTGCAATCCTAACGCAAGAAATCTAGCATAAGATCTAGTTAAGAACAAGCCAGAAAACTAGCTATAAACTAATAGAGTACAAAGCACATATGCTAGGATATTCAAATAGCTAAATTACAAATAGCAACGATTAACAAAGTAAAATCACAAATGAGTTCACATAGCAAATAAAACACTTGTCGTCGTTTTGTGTATTATATATACCAATGTTTACATAGCTCGATTTTATTTGAAAATAAAATAGTTTCCTATCCATTTTAAAATTTAATTAAGATAAATATTTTGAAAACATAAATACTTAATTTTTCAAAGATATATCGACTCGGAATGCCCAACTCGAAGGAAAAGGTAAAATACAAGTTTTACATTAAAACAAGACTCAAATTTTTGACCTTCGTGTAGTATTTTAACTTTCTGACTTATTTAAGTTTGTAATGGTTAGTTGTAAGTATTTTTAAATGAAAGTAGACTCAATTACCTTTAAAACACCGGGTGGCGCGACTTCTATGGAGTTACAGTTAATTTTTTTATGATTTTTCAAAGTTTCTGAAAAAACTGACGAACAGACAGGCGGACCCCTTAAATTTAAGGGGGCCACCCAGTATTTAAGGGGGCCGCCCAGACAATTAAAGGGGCCGCCCATCTGATACTCAAAAATGCAATTTTTGTTAAAAAATTGTTTTCTGACTTTGTGGAAAGGTGTGTAACTTTCTGATTTTAAAAACGAACATATAGTACTTCTTTTAAGCCTAATCTTATCTCGAGCTAGTATAATTAGTGTATATAATATCAAAACTAATACAAGTTAATCAACAAAACACTTTTCATATTAAATCCTCCTTAATGGGTAATTTGATACATGGATCGTACTCAATTTTTAAAACCATTTGTTTTGAAAATTTGAGCGACCTGGCTCTGGTACCAATTGTGGAAAACTAGAAGGGGGGGGGGGGGGTTGAATAGTTTTCCCTTCTTTTTCATTTTATAAAAACTTTGCTTCAAAATGTTGATTCAAATTTATTCAATTGTTAGTTTGTAAAAGTTCAATTCGAGTTTAGTATGAAAACAACATATAATCAATATGATCAATTATATATGTAAGCTTTTGGAAAAACTTAGTTTTATGAATGGAGCTTTGGTCGATCTTTATGTAAATACGTTTTCCTTTTAAAATCTTAAAACGTTTTGTGTCAAATTATCTATCAAGTTAAACTTGATATGAGAAGTGTGAATAATAATCTATTTGACCATATCATGCAATTATACACACAATCACAATATTAACTACTATGTTCAACACAATCAATCATCACAACTATATAAGCAACAACTAAGACATGTAGGCAAGTATATAAGTAAAGAGATAAATGCAAGAACAAATGATAAGAGATAAGATATAGGAAATGCAAACCGGACACGATGAATTATAGTGGTTCAGCTACAAGGACACCTTCCTTGTTCCTACTCCACTCCCCGAGTCACCTACTCGAGAGTTTTCTTCACTACTCAACAAGCTCCCTTTTGGCGGAGAAAACCGTACACAACTTTTGCTTACACCATTTAACGACAATAAGCTAAATGTCGAGTTCTAATAGTAACTAGAACCAATCTCACAACACAACTTCGATCACTACACAAC
>JARVZY010011742.1:0-15038 GCA_030686995.1 Artemisia argyi
CGACGCATGTCCTTCAGCGTATTGGATTGTACCTGGTGAAGTCTTGATAGTGATACGGCGCATGTTGATAATGAGATGCGGCGTATCTGGAGTAGAACAAGTTGGTTCTTCTTAGTTGACCAAAGCTTCATATGCAGCGCATGATAAAATCAAACGCGGCGCATGCTTCAAAGTCAGGCAATGGTCTTTAATCTTTTCTATTCAGCATACTTTTTCAATCTTGATCATTTATCTCCATATTTCGTCCAAAATCACCAAGTTTCACCATTTGCTTGCTTTTACCTGAGAATTACTAAAGTAAACGATTAAGCACCAATTATCATACAAAATATAATAAAACAAGTTAATTAAATATGACAAATGATGACAATATAATGTACTTATTTGATGTCATCACCTACATATTTATCCATTTCACAAAACCAAACAACCAATGACCGCCACATCATTCTCTCTTTCTTCCACCGTTGACCACCACCTTTAACCACCATACTCCAAAACCCATTTCCCAAACACCCCAAAATGCACCCCTCGTTTCAATCTGATCCTCACTTGCAATAAGAAAAAGATTTCAGGTTTCAAAGATTTTTTTTTTAAAAAATTATCGAACCAAAACCATCTCAAAACAAGATTCAAGGTTTGTTCCCAAGATGTTTTTTTCTGGTTCGGCTTAAGAAGCAAAGACAAGAAAAATATGAACTAAAATCTTACCCGATACACTATCTTCTAGATCTTAACCGAAATTTCCAAATAAATTAAAATGTTAGGTAGTTCTTTTTTGTGATTCCAAAATGAAAGAAACACAAGGATAAAAGAGTATTGTATCTTGTTTATCTGTTTATTCAGATAAGAATCATGTTAGGTATAACTTGTGTAGAAAAATTTATTATACTTATGTGTTATTGATACATAAAGTCAAAACTTAAGTCATTTATATTGACGTGATTTTATGAGATGGGTGTGATTCAAATAAGAAAAGTTTGTTTTTCATCTGTTTGTATCAACATTATTTTTTAGTGGGAAAATGAATAGAGAAAGAAAATGACATAGCAAAAGTCATTGTAGAAAAAAGTAAAAAACAAAAAAAACAAATACATGTTCGCAAAAGTATATTCATGTGATTTGCATGTGAGGTCCGAGATAATGAGAAAAGCTAATGGCATTAGAAAATTTGAACCAACCACGTATATATTCAAAATATTGGGTCAGCGATGCAAGATTTCGAGTTTTTAGATGTCCTATGAAATCTGACACTTTCTGAGGGACTAAAGGTGTAATTTAGTCTCAAAATTAACTACGTAGTAACTAGTTAAAAAGACAATAAAACCCCTACATTCATAAAGTCAAAATACCTATCAATGTACTTTTATCAGCTAACACCACCCAACTGTCTTTCACTTTTCCAACTGAATCCAATTCCTCACGCGCCTTTCCTCATGCGTGGATCTGTAAACTTTCACCCACCAATTACCTTTCAACAACTTTCCTAACAAACAAATTTACTAATAAAATTTTCATTTTCCTTTTTATTTATTGTAAGTATTTATTTTCTCAACCCTAATTTTTCATATTGATCGCACACATTCCTTACAGGTATAAATAATATCCATTAATTAACTATTTAATCAATTTTATAAATTCGTATTAATGTATGTATATGTGTATGTATTCTTATAGCTGTTCAGATCCAGCACTTTTTTTTTTGACTTTGTTAATTATGTTTAGTTTACGGTTTAATTGTGGTTATAATGATAATTGATTGTTTAATTGAGTGATTTTTTATTTGTGATTTGACAATGTGTGAGCAAAATGTGGAAAACTTAGGAGCTTAATGATCATATGGTGAAAAAGTTGTTCGATTTTTGTGTCCGGTTACGTTCTTATGTTTTTGATTTTTTTAAAGCGTTAAATGATTATGTGCTAGTTAGCTTTGATTAGGGCTATGTTAAGTTTTATTTGGTGCGTTACATTGGATGTAAGATGTATGCAGCTAATTTAAGACATATTAGAATAATACTAAGTCAAATTCACCACACATTTGTATCGGGCCTGCTGGTTTACGTTTATGTACATGAACGCAAACCTGTGCAATGATAGTGTTTTTTTTCCCCCTGTTTCTTATGTTTTACAAAGAATATGGAGGGGAGGTCATCTTGGTTAGTAATTCAGAATACCATTGTGTCTAATCTTTCTAATTGTTACTGTTTTAATAAAAAGCGCTTGATAAAACTTTCCACATGGAAAGTTTTAAGAAATTCAAAGTGATATATTTGCACTATATACAAATTGTCATTTGTCAACAAGTTGATAAAGCTATGTATTGATATTCTCTTTTTCACACTGAACATTGAAAAGTTAGGATTCAGCGTAATTGAGTGCTGAAGTTTTGACGAGATAACATCGCAGGAAGGGTCTGTTTGAGCATTATGGACATGGATGATAAACTTGCTGCTAAAGGTGAGAACTTGAGGTTTCGAATTTTTGTCGTGCGTTTTTAGAAACTTAGACTATTGCAACTTATTATTGCCAAGTTAATTTGCTCAATTATGTTGGTAAGTAAGATTGAGCTGTGATATATTGTACTGAACTATATCGTTGAGTACTTAATTTACTTTTTGAAGACTCGCGGTAAAAGTTGAGATATCTATCTCTATTACCTGTGTTTGAAAAGCAGACTGAAGCACCCTCCATCTATTACAGAGTACCATACTGTTGAAAGTTCCATGAAACTTGACCTTATACCCGGTTCATATTAAGCTGCTGATTGATAGTCTTATCTTTAATGTGCTTAAAACGTTTGATCCTAATTCCATAAAAGCTAAACTTTACCAAAAAAAGGTTGAACTCCACACTATCACTATTCACTGCATCAACAGAAGACATCATCAATCAATGGTCATCCCCATTACAGTTAACAATGTTTAGTAGTGAGAGCATTTTTACATACAAGACGAAATTAAGGACATGGATAAACATGGCAAGGCCTAAGAGTCTTCTCACTAAATAACGGCATACCGCATAATGTGATCGTTATGACATTTCAAAAGATTTACATCTAAAGATTCTTTTCATCACAACTTGGTGTCCGTAGTTCTCTGCTTATGATCATCACGAGATTCATAGATTAGCAAGT
The DNA here is from genome assembly GCA_030686995.1 of Artemisia argyi. Classification (NCBI taxonomy): domain Eukaryota; kingdom Viridiplantae; phylum Streptophyta; class Magnoliopsida; order Asterales; family Asteraceae; genus Artemisia; species Artemisia argyi. The sequence continues at coordinate 3,134 of JARVZY010011742.1, forward strand.
TGCTTTATAGGATGAGGACTGTCATACAATATACAGTGCTCTCAAGAAGTCAAGATTAATTTTTTCTTCCTATATTCATATAGCTTGTCGTCATGTTTGAAGTAACCCTTTCTAGTGGATCAATGGGATATCTGAAAGTTGGTTGTTTAAGTAAATTAATGTTTATAAAAAATTTACAGGTTAAGAATAGGCTAGTGCTAGACCATGTGGTGGCGAAACTTAGATGTCAATGTGCATATCATTTTACATTGTCCTTATTTTCAAACAGATATGACAACATAACGCTGTATTAAGTGTGGCTATATACTGAAACTTGTGGGGGCTGCTATATGGTTATTTGATTATTAATATCATACCATATCATCTGATAGACTTGCTACTGTATCACAGTAATCGCTATGGTATGAGGGGCAATCCAGAGTTCATATGCCATGATGATCTTTCCTGAAGAAAGGATATCTCAATGATCTACAATAAAGATTGGAATTAATAATAATCCATTCAGAGAATAAAAGGTACACTGTTCCCGTGTCTTATTTTTGGATTTAGTTCAATAAACAGACTAGTATAAGTTTATAACGCATGCCTTAATCTGATGGAGCTTACTTCCTTTTTCTCATTGCAATCTTAAATGCCTTTTAATGCTATAAACGGGTACCATAAAAAGTAGAACTTTGAGGTTATAGCATGTCTTTATTAGCCTTTTTCTTTTAAGTGTTCTCTTCCATTCTATGAAGTATTATCATGCTATGTTTATAACCATGATAAATACTGGTATCTTTGATCCTACTTTAAATAGATTAAAATCTTGAGCAACAAGTGGTCAAGATAATTTTTCTAAAATATGACAGGGCACCAATTCCTTCAGTTTTTACTATCTTTTAGTCCCATGTATACACGGGTTGTGCAAATGTATCATGTATGTGTAAATATTATTATATGAATTTTATTTGTAGGCTTCTATATCACTCTTTGTCACATCCTTTTTTAAACAAAATCATTTCTTTTGATTCCGGAATCCTGGATTTGAAGTACTTCATGTGCTTGATTTTATTTTTAAATTAAAGTTGTGATCTCTATCACATGATGACATGAAGATAGATTACAGCATACCACTTCATGTACTATCTGCTGAAAGACCTCAACAACTAAGAGCCTCAAATACATCAGTTACAAGAATTTCTTGTAAAAAGGTATAAGCTCAAATAGTAGACAAATATAGGTAGCTATGTGGTGGCTTCTAGAAAACAGACAATCATAGAATAAACAAAATACATATGAGTACTTGAACAGAAGTATATGTGAAGAGCGGGTATATTTGTGCAGAATCAAAAGAAATGCTTTGGTTTGAGTGTTTGACTATAAATTTTCAACAAATAAGTTCTCAGCAATTATGACATTTTTTTTGGGTTACCTGGGTTTCTGACTCGACATTGCGAGCCAACTAATCCCGGGGCGACTACCCTTTTGGATAACCCGGATTTGACGCAGGTGAACCTCCGTGGCCACAAGGGGACTAATTTTCTCCCCGTTGAATTCGAACCCTTAACTCCACTTTGGAAGGCTGGTATTCTTACCACTAGGTCACCCCTTGTTGTTAGCAATTATGACTTTTCATCATTATTTGCTTGTAAATCCTTTTGTATTCGTTATCATCAAATGTAACATTTATATCTCAAGACAGCTGCCAATGCACTAAACACAGTAACTTAAACATAATGCTAAATGACAAAACAAATGTTACATCCCTAATCTGACACTTCACATTCTATTCATAACATACCTTAAGATTTTATTGGAAACAAATGTACAAAATTATCTGCTCTAGATGAGCAACGTATATAATTTATATATTAGAACAGCCAGGGCGGTGCCATAAATAATTCCAACTGGTGCAAATTTGGGAGTGCTTATCTGATGAGATTTGGGTCTTCGGGCTCATAGGTTCAAGTTATCTGTGTTTAATGTTTTTTTAGGCGCAATAAGTACACTAATCGTGTGTAAAACTATACCAAAACCGAAAAATCCCATGTGAGCTCTCTCAAACCAAAAACAAAATTGGATATTATTCTATAGGTATATAAAAACATAATTATGTAGTACTCAGAGAAAAGAAGTGATGAGAAAAACTCATATGAACAACCAAGAACTGGGAACATACACTTGTGTTCAGGGTTCTAAAAGGCGCGCCTTAGCAGCGCTAAGGCGCGAGGCATGGCCTCGGCGTTACGAAACAGAACAAGGCGTCTTCTTAAGGCGTGGCTCGTGATGAGGCGCGAAAAGGCGCGTCTTAGCGCGAGGCGTGGCGCCTTATTTTGAAGCTTTTAAAGGATTTACTAGTATTTGGGCTAGAATTACCGAATTACTAATATAAGGGACTTGGCTTGGGCATAACTTTATAAATCAATTTCAAGTTTTTAACTTATTTCTACGGTTCTACCACTCATATAACGAGTGAAGAAAGTTTTGACGACTACTCTGATGAAGAAGGTTTTATTTAAAGAAATGACGAAAAATGCAAGGATATTTTAGTTTTTTGAGTTTATATCTTATGTATAACGCTTTTTGTAAACTTGATGTATTATATATATATATATATATATATATATATATATATATATATATATATATATATATATATATATATATATATATATAGTGTAACTTTCAAACGAGAACCATTTTATCCGCAAGAACAGAGAGAACCACCAAAAACATACATGCACGCCTTCAATAATTGTATTTTTGCACATATGTTTTCAAAACAACACATATGTTTTAAAAAAAACATAGTTGTTCTAAAGAATTTGATAAGAAATTCGAAATACAAAAAATTTCTTTGAAGGTGTGCATGTATGTTCTTATAAGACGTGCAACGACAATATTGCGGCCGTGTGTAAGGTTTTTGTGAAAAAAGAGGATGAGTTCATAATGATATTGAAGAACATAGGTGGATGTTTATGATTATTGATGATTTGCATGTATTTTTATTTTATTTTAAAAGGCGTGCATGTATGTTTTTGGTGGTTCTCTCAGTTCTCGCAGATAAAATGGTTCTCGTAAGAAAGTCCCCCTATATATATATATATATATATATATATATATATATATGTATGAAATATGATATAAATATATAAATCTATAAGAAAAATTTATGCCGCCTTGAGTCACGCTTTAAAAGCCACCGTAGCTTCGCTATGGCTCGTAAGGCTTGAGGCTTGGCTTCGCCGCCACGCCACGCCTCACGCTATTTATAACCTTGCTTGTGTTATAATATTTCATTTCTCTTTTAATTTGTTATTTACGTCATTTGTGTTTCTTAGTTTTTATGGGTTTACTTTTAGCCTACCCTACCTAGTTTATAGATGAGTCTGTGTTGTGCCGAATTGAACTTTGATTATGAACATGAATGGTATAGTGTTGAATGGATACTTGAGGTAAGTCAGCTTTCTCTTTATTTGTCAGTATCTTGGTTTTAGGATCAGCACTTAGCCTACAAATTGCTTTCCCCGGGGAACAGTCTAATATTCACCTTCACCTAGTAACCAAACTTTCCTATTTGCATGATGATTTTCATTAAGCTTGTTGTGAAAGTACTGTGCAAATTGGATAAAGTATATTTATGATCTAAGTTGGTGGAATTTAGGTTGATGTTTTCATTGCCTATATGTATTTTGAAATAAGATCATTATTATTACAAACACCCGGTTAAGTGTAGTTTGGAATAAGATCATTAGCGTTACAAACACATGGTTTGAATCTAGTTTCTTTTCAAATATCCGGAACTAATCTAAGCCCAAGCTTTGGTTAAATGGGCCTGATATCTAACCTAATTATACAAACACCCGGTTAAGTGTAGTTTGGAATAAGATCATTAGCGTTACAAACACATGGTTTGAATCTAGTTTCTTTTCAAATATCGGGAACTAATCTAAGCCCAAGCTTGGTTAAATGGGCCTGATATCTGACCTAATTACTTCCATAATATCTATATAATGGTTGTTGAGGCTTTAGGGCTAAGATACAAAACCCTAAGAAATCATAGGAGCACTGAGGGAGCGCCTCCCTTTTTGCCCTTAAATAATCATCTGTTCTCTCTTTGTATTATTGCTAAGAGTTGTAGCTGGATTTCGTCGGTGTGCTTATATTAGATTTTTTGAAGTACTGTAAGAAAATTCATTTTCCTATTTTTTTTAAAACCAGATTTGTGATCAGTTTATGAATTTAGAGATATCCTTCGTTGCATTTCATACGCAATATTTTCTTTACCTTCTTATTTTGACGATGTTCTTCAACTTATCTATTGCTTTATTAACTTCCGTATTTGTATGAAATTGATATTTTGTTGCTGTAATTGGATTGTGTTGTATGTTATGTAGTGTAGGCTCTAGATTCTGATATCTGATAAGCATAAAGATGGAATCCCATCTTCAACTGCAGTTGAGTATGGATCTTCAAGCAGGGATTTTATGACTGTTTTAAAAACAGTAATAATCATTTAGATTTACTTTTAACTCTTCTCAAATAGTCAAGAGTGACATGTTAGAGCAAGTGATGCCCAGTTTTCCAGTATTCCCAAATTTTATGACATGGTTTCACTCCTATAAAATACATGCGTACTTTTTAATTATTGTTAGTTCTGTTATATTCAATCATAGGTAGGGATTCATAGTTTATATATTTCATTTGATTTGATTATATATAAAAGGGTGGCATAATTCGGTTAAAGCTTTGTCGGTTTGGGATTTTTTTTCTATACTTTCTTTATGATAGTATTATAAGATGTGAACTGTAGGATTGTTTTTCATCTGTTGAGCAATATAGAAACTAAATAACAATGCACTGTTGTAAATGATAAGTTGTGTGCTACGGGAAGGTTCTTAGACTACAATAAGTTCCCAAAATATTATAATATATGAATTTGCTTGAACTTGCAAGACATGAAGGAGCTTCTCTTGTCCGTGGACATGACCTCAGATAGGAATGTGTGGAGAGATAGGATTAGAATTTGCGGGTGGTTCGGGCTAGGTGGTAGGTGGTAGCCTTTGCGTCTAGGTCCTTTTAGGCTTCTCTTTATTGCTTTGCCTCTTTATATTTTAGGTTTCATGGTTCCTTTGCTTTTTCCTTTAGGTTTTTTAGGAGTCTAGATATATTTTTCCTTTTGCTTTGCCTTAGCTTTAGGCCCCTTTGCGTTGACCTGCTTTGTTTCTGTGCTGCTCTCTTTGGTCGTGGTTTTTCCTTTTATGCCTTTTGCTCCCTTTTCTTTGTTTGCTTTGCCCTCTTGCTTTATGCGTTTTACTTGTGTTTGTTTGTTTTGTCATGCCCCATGTCTCTTTCGCGCTGTGCCTTTTCCTCCTTTGTTTCTCATGCGGTGTTTACTTTTTATTGTTTGCGTCCTTTTTCTCTTATGTTCCTTTTTCGTTGGTTCCTACCTTTTTGCTTTGTATGTTTGTTTGCTTGTTTTGCCTTTTGTCTTTTGATTGTTTATACTTTATATGCTCCTGCGGTGTTTGCTTTTATTTGTTTAGGTCTTCCTTCTCTTATGTTCCTTGTTTGTTGGTTCCCTGCCTTCTGCTTGCTTGATTGTTTGCCTATCTTTTTCCTGTTTGTCTTTTGATTGCGTATACTTGTTTGTTCTCTTGCTCCTTGCACTTTTTCCTGTTCTCTCTCACCCGCACATTTGCACCTGCCGGAGGTCTCCCTGAAACAGTCTCTGGTTTATCCTAGTGTAGGGGTAGGATCTGTCTACATTCTACCTCCCCCATACCTCGCTCTGGCGGGATTGGGTATTGTTGTATGTATTTGCTTGAACTTAACTGTAATGAAGATAACAAACCTCACATGTTCATGAGAATCTACTTCTATAGGTTTTCACCGTTCTGGTATTTATCATCCATGTTCTTTTCATTGTCTCTTTAGTTCTTGTTGTACCTTTATTTTTTTTTCATCTCTCTGTGATAAAATAATGTATCAGTCTAGTCAATGCATCTTTGACTTTATGAACATCTATTTGTTTGTTCTTAAAATGTATACATTTTGTTTTACGAAGGTGGGGTACTCAGATGATGCTTAAAGAAGTCCAGAGGTATTTGTGAAGTCTGGGCATCTCTTGTGTATTTTCTTTAATAAGGAAAAGCAGTCAGCTTCATCAAGAAATATGAATAAGAAACCAATAAAGAATCAGGATTCCAAAAAGGTGTCCCCCAGTCCCAAGAGCGAGCCTTCAAGAAAACAAAGCAGGAAAGCGGAAAATCCTATCCGAATCCCACCAATCACTGAGCCATGTGCTGATTCTAAAAGCTCTAGCACATGGGTCTGCAAGAACTCTGCCTGTAGAGCTGTGCTTTCCATTGTTGACACCTTTTGCAAGAGGTGTTCATGCTGCATTTGCCATTTGTTTGATGACAACAAGGATCCTAGTCTTTGGTTGGAATGCACATCTGATTCTCCTGTAGGAGAATCATGTGGCTTATCTTGTCACATCGAGTGTGCCCTCAAGCATGAGAAGGTAGGCGTTGTTGATCTTGGCCAATTGATGCAGCTCGATGGGAGTTATTGTTGTGCGTCATGTGGTAAAATTTCAGGGATACTTGGGTGCGTATTTGTCCTTTATTTTATTGTTTTTAGTTCAACGAAAGTAAGCGATTGGACTTGAGTCTAATGTGGAATTTCTTATTCCCTTTGTCGGGTATTAATTATTGTAGATATTGGAAGAAGCAGCTGACTGTTGCTAAGGATGCCCGGCGTGTTGACAGCCTGTGCTATAGGATATATTTGAGTTTTAGGCTTTTAGATGGCACATCAAGGTTTCAAGAACTCCATGAAATTGTTAAAGTTGCAAAGACCAAATTAGAGACTGAGGTGGGCTCTCTAGCTGGGGTGTCAGCTAAGATGGCACGAGGCATTGTAAGCCGACTTTCTGTTGCTGGAGAAGTTCAAGCACTGTGTAATGCTGCTATTCAGAAAGCAGATGAAGTGTCTGCCACACTTTCTGGTGCAAGCCTGGATGGCAAAGGTATCCCCTCGAACTTGGGTTGAATTTAGATATGGCACAATGGCAGGTGGGGTGGGTTCCTAACAGGTCAAATGGGTTCAGATTGAAAATAGTCATTTTTTATAAAGGTCTAAACAGTTCTGGTCAGTTCACTCTCAAACCTTTTTTGTCCATTTAAAAAAATATTTAGATACATTGTTCTATGTGTTTGTTATGATGACAAAAACTATATAATCACAACAATACTCTTAAATGTTTCTTAAGAGGTTGTATGCTGAGTAGAATTCTGGCAGTTTTCAACCAGTTTGACCTGCTCCCCTTTTAGCCATTAATATTTATTTGCCCCGTTTGAGATACAAGACGACCTAAATCGATCTATTCGTAGGTAAATTCGCCAGTTTTCTCATAACCGCAATATTAAATTTCCCTTTTGCAGAAGGTTCAGTCCCTGCAGCATGCAAGTTCATCTTTGAAGAAGTGACGGCTACTTCTGTAGTGCTCCTTTTAAAAGAACTATCTACAGCATCCTCCAATGATATAATTGGATTCAAGTTATGGTACTCTAAAACAACTGAGGAGATGCATACAAAAGATCCGGTGTCAGTTTTCCCTAGATCTAAGAGTAGAATACTGATTTCCAATCTGCAGCCCTGCTCGGAGTACTCCTTTAGGATTGTATCGTACACCAAAAGTGGTGATTTGGGTCACTCAGAGGCCAAGTGTTTCACCAAGAGTGTAGAGATACTTCACAAGATCTCTGGTGATGCCATGGCTCCACATGATGAGGGAACCTCGGGTACCAAAGATGTTGAATCTGACTCAGGATTCAAAGTCCGTGACCTTGGGAAGATTCTGCGTCTAGCTTGGGTTGAAGAACGTGGGTACTTGGAAGATATTTCAGGTGCAGATTTGAGTAAGCTTGGCCAAATGGTCAAACCCAAAACTTCAAAAGTTGATGGATTACCATCTTCTTCACGTGGGCTTGACTTAAATGTTGCTACAGTACCTGATTTAAACGAAGAGTTAACTCCTTCAAATGATACCTCTAGGGATGAAGATAATGCTGTTGCAGATCACGGTAGTGGTGGATCTGAAAACTGGGCCCATCAGGGGGCCAATGGAGAAGTGCCTGCTGTTGATTCTCAGGCTGAGGTGTCACGAAAGAGGCCAGCTAGCACAGACACTTATGATTGTAACAGTGCTTTGGTAAACATCTCACCCTTTCCAGCCAACAAAGGAGGACCTGCTAACTTGGATGAAAACTTTGAATATTGTGTGAAGATGATTCGTTGGCTCGAGTGTGAAGGGTACATTAAGCAAGAATTTCGATTGAAACTCCTAACGTGGTTTAGTTTGAGGTCAACTGATCAGGAACGTAGAGTGGTCAACACATTTATACAAACACTCATGGATGACCCGAGTAGCTTAGCAGGACAGTTGGTTGACTCATTTGCTGATATCATAAACAATAAGAGGCCAAAAAATGGGTTCTGCAGTAAGTTGTGGCATTAATCAAGAGGGACAGAGCTGTCATTTCAACTATTATCAGATTTGTGGGGATAAGTTATTGCTGATATTTAGCTCCATTTTTTATATCTTGAGAGGGCATCTCATAGTTTCGTAGCCATTCAATCCATTTATCAACATTTTCGTCATTTTACATTAATCTTATTTATTTCATACATTTATGTACCGGACAAATCTAGTTGATTTCATCTTCTGTTAGTAACAGAAGTTTTATGAATGCCCAATTTCTTTATCTGATTGTTTATCTAATATGCTCAAGTTCTGTTATTATTCACATTAAAATACTCTAACTTTAACTTATTGTTTGAGAGTATATGTGACATGAGTATATGACTATTTACCTTTGTTGTTTAGATGGTCAGACTAACTTGTGGAGTTGCTTGTTACTGTAGTATTTCCATAACTGTATTGTATAGGGTGCTGGTAATGGTGGTGGTTCGTGGTCGTGATTAATACAAATAATTAGAATGTATCTTTTCGGTTTTGTTACAGATTAACCTAAAGCTATAATATAGGCTATGTTTGGCAAAAGTAGCTGTGAGCAGGAGCATTGAGCAGTAGCAGTGAGCAGTAGCTGTGAGCTGTGAGCAGTAGCCAAAAAAGCTCACAGCTTCATAAAGAAGCATTGGGAAAATGAGATTTCCTAAAAAATAGCAAAGCCCACAGCTCTCATGCCAAACAAACATCAAAAACAAAAAAGCTCATTCTCACCGCTCATTACCCAAAAAAGCTCCACGCCAAACATAGCCATAATCAAAGTTAATGAAAAAATATTCTAAATAGAATTATCTTTCTTTATTATCTTATCTGAGTTGTTTAATTTACTCATAATATAAATCATATTTTTATTCATATTTATTTGCAACATAGAGATATTTTCCATTACACAAGCAGTTGCTATAAAGACTTGCACAATCCTAGTCTGAATGTTATAGTGGTAAACGTATTTGAAAGATTAAAGAAAATAAATGACAAAAGTTAAAAAGTTTAGGGGCCAATCGGGAAAAAAAGAGTAAAGCTGGATAACGAATACTAACCAGAAAATCCAAAAATAGCCCATAGTGAGAAAAATATTTTTGTAAATGTGAGGCTCACATAACTCACCACACTCCCTCCAATCCACAGTCACTCAGACTCTCAGAGTGTGTGAAACATGAGGCTTCTTCTCCAAGCTCCAGCTTCTGTCTATGCAGCTGCACAATGCTCTAAGCTTCATTCCTCAGGTACCCTTTCTAATGAGGCCCCGCAAAAAATTCAGTTTAATAACAAAAACGGGGCCTAAAATCGAAAGTAAATAATTTTCTAAAGAGATAAAATCAGAAATAATCGTTTTCAAAATTATTCGGCTAGCATTTTCAATGCAACTTTTTAAATCAAATACCTATAGACTTCACTTTTATAGAATATATATACATCATATGCAGAGTAAAATTTTTTAGGCCCCTTTAATAGAGGCCATGTGCGACAGCACACCTCGCACATCCTCATATACAACTCTGTTTCTAAGCTCTAAATACAAGCTTATGTGATAACTAAACATAATAATATATTGTAACCACTAACCACCTAGCTTTTAATTTTTAGGAGCTAGTTGTCACTCTCGCACACTTACTTGAAGTAAAGTTTAACAAATATTTAGAATATAATTTCATTTATAGTTAACATTTTGATGTTGGAACTGAAACTTTAAAATTTGAGACAAACACTTTTGTTGAGTTTATATAAAATTACAGTTGTAGGTGTGAAGTTTCTGGAGAGACGACTCGCAATTAATGATTCGATATTCTCCGGATATAATGTAAGAAGAAGGAGATTACATGGTAAGAGAAGTAGTGTGAACTCTGTTTCGGCTTCAGCGGCTTCTCTTGAAGGTCTGTGTGATTTTTCATCATTATGTATGTGTTTGTGGAAATTAATCAAGTGCATAACTGTTGATATAATTTAAGGCACGACCTATCACTTTCTAGAACATAAAATTTTCAAAAGTCCAAAATAGACCGGGCGACTAGGCAACTTGTACAACTCAACCATTAGTCGACAAATGTCCACTTGTGATATGTGAATTAATCTTTTTTCGATTTTTGAAGGACACGTGTCAAACGCAGACACGAGTTGCCCAAAAAATGAGTCGCCCTCGGTCAATATCATGTGGCCATATCAAACAGCCTAAATGGATGCACATATTTTAAGCTTCATTTCTGAATTTTATCATCTGCTTGTAACGCGCAGATGCATTATATATTATTCATTTGTTTTTTATCCATTCATTTTATGTATTGTTCACCTAATATGCGTATTTTACTGTGTTCTTTGTAGCTGATGCTTCGTCTTTATTGACCATGGAAGCTGAAAACGATGTGTTAAAAGCCTTGTCACAGATTATTGATCCAGACTTTGGGACCGACATTGTCTCGTGTGGGTTTGTGAAGGACTTGGATGTTGATGACATTTCAGGGGAGGTATTTTAGAACAGGATGTGATGAGTTAAATTGACTAGGTAAAGATTTGTGACCTTACTCAGCATTCAACTTCGTATCTCAGGTTTCATTTCGTTTGGAGCTCACCACACCAGCATGTCCAATCAAGGAAGTGGTAATCAAATCATCTCCCTTTATAAGCATATGAATTATAGTTCATTCTCCAAAAGGTTTAAATCGGTGGGGAAACCCTGACCCCGTGTCCCCGTGCACCCCTTTTGGGTGCCGACTGACCCTTCCCCAAGGAGGCAAGGACCTAGCCCCAGGCAATGAACACCTGTTCCAGTGACCCTTTAGGCAGGAGTTGGGATTGAACCGATGACCTTATTTCTCCAAAAGCCCTCCTTGACCTGTAAACTGGACTTTTGCGGTGGGGGAGTGATATCATTAGAGCAATGTTATTCTAAAGAATCACCGTTTGTTCTATCTAATTCAACTTTTTTGGTTCAGTTTGAGAAGCAGGCCAATGAGGTTGTGGCAGCTCTTCCTTGGGTCCAAAACGTCAAGGTGACAATGTCGGCGCAACCTGCAAAGCAGATTTACTCAGCACAACTTCCTCCTGGCTTACAGACAATCTCAAACATAATAGCTGTTTCAAGTTGCAAGGTCACAAACTTTCCGATATAGCCTTTTCTGTTATTTGCATTAACATTGTTTTTTAGTGTTACATTTCACATCGAAATTTACTCCTTCAGAAGTAATTCTGTTCCTAGACAACTTCTTTTTCCTATGACTTTGATAAGAGTAGTTTCCCCTAATGCCCAAGGCCCTTATGCATTACAGGATGTAAACTGATGCAGTGATACATGTTTATACACAAGGAAGAGCTGCCACAACCTCATTGGCCTGCTTCTATAGGAAGACTAGTACTATGCATGAATTATATGGATCAACAACCAATCTAAAG